>JABWTJ010000131.1:272643-582643 GCA_016801875.1 Solanum sitiens | reverse complement strand
ATCAATAAACAATTACTAATTATCAAGATTACTAACAATTCTAACAACCCTAGATCATACCCATGATCTCAAGTATCAAAACTAGGGCTTTTCCCACCATGTTTTCTAATTCAAAACCCTCCCTCACTGATAATAACCCAAGAAAATTGGTTCTACGAATTGAAAATAGATTCGGGAGGTGAAACGCTTACCTTCAGCCTCAAGAATGGTGGAAAATTATCAAGAAGTCATATGGTGTCGTGTCTTAGATCTAAAATTTGAAAAGTACAAAATAAAGATATTTTGGGGTTTATTTACGACTTTAAATCGCGTCCGACCCACCATAGCAGTCCTCACCCCGCTATAGAGGATCTGCTAGAGCGGTTAAACCAGCTCCAGGGCGGCTTGCACGAAACAATGAGATATTTAATTAATTCCAAAACCCTCATTCCACAACACACCTCTAAAAAACGACACTCACAAAATATTATTTATGCTAAGATGGATTCACAGAGTTCTATTAGCCCGAATTCAATTCTGTAAAGTCATACATATTCCTTAACAAGTTATCTATCCCCTCCTTGAAGTGAAATTATAAATAAATCAACCGTTTTCTACAAGATTTTCCTACACCTTCATGACTCTAATATCATCTAAATCTGGACTAGGTTGGGAAATTTCAAGTTATTACAAAAACATTTTCCAACCCAAAACTTTCCTTGTTGGCTTTTATATAACGAAGGAACCCATTTGTTACAATAGATACCATTTACCCATCACTCGTTCACGAGTGACAACTTAGGAAAAATAAGCTAAGGAAGGAATGAAGTAGTACTTGAATCGATGAACAATTGGGATACTTGTCTCACATTTCCCTCTCGCTTTCCCAAGTAGATTCCTCAACTAGAAGATGCTTTCGTTGAACTTTCATAGACTTAATCTCCTTGATCCTCAGCTTACGCACACTACAATCAAGAATTACAATCAGCTCCTCCTCATATTGAAGGTATTTGTCTACTACAATTGAGCCCACTTAATAATGTAATAGTCGTGAAAATGATATATTTTTAACATGGAAACATTAAATACCGGATGAACCCCAAACAAATTAGGAGGTAAAAATAATCTATTGTAACGTCCCTAAAACGAACTAGGTGAAACTAGAGACAAGCATATGTGTGATGAGGTTTTGAAGTCCTTAAATGGTTAATTATGGTTCTAGTAGGCAGTGTGTAAGCTTTGGTTAAGTTTGGAAGTCAAACGTCAAGAGACGTCTAAGACGTTCGACGATTAGACGTCTATGTGCTTAGGTGAGTTCTTGTGTGCCTTGGCATGTTTGGTGTGTTTTTTTGGAGTCCAAATTTATGGTGGAAGTTCCTAAGAACTAGATGATCATATTTAGGGGTTTGACGTCCAGGTACGAATCCACCTAGGACCCACGAGAGTTCCTAGAGAAGGACCCAAGACTTGGCAACCAAGCTGCCAAAAACTGCTTCAAATGGCGACCCCTAACGTACGGACCGTACACTGGTCGACGCCCCATTGTGTTTGGTGTGGCTCCACACTTAGTGATGGGGAGCTTTGCCCCTTTTTTCCAGCCTCTGAACCAAACAATGCCCAACATTATGGGCCATCGTTCAATCGACGCCCAGTAGCTTGGGTCCGTCGTTTGGCGCCTGCAAAAGCTGCAGGGATTCAACCTCACTTGGGGTGTTTTAGTAAATTCACCCCAAGTATTTTATGAACGTTGGACAATTTTTAGGGTACTTAGGGTATTTTAAGTTAGTTTATACTCCTAGACCTAGGTTAGACTTCATTTTTCTAATATCAAGACCCCTCCCTCAAGAAAGAACTCTCTCAAACTCCATAGAAGCTAGAACTCAAGAAAGGGCTAGAAGTGAAGGTTTTGGACGGTTTCTTCATCACAATTTCGTGGTTTTCTTAACATTGAGGTATGGTAGTTCATCCTTGAACCTTTTTTCATTCAAGGATCCATTCCAAAGAGATTTTAGAAAGGGTTTTAAACTCCAACTTCTTGTATCTTTAACTTTATGCATGAGTCTTTGCATGAAAATGTTTTAATGATTGAAATATGTTTGTTTTAGTGTTAGTTGATGATTTTAATGTCAAAACGTCAATGACACCATGCTTATGCATATTATCAACTTTTGGCTTATGAAATGGGTTTGTTGCATTTGTCTAGATAATGTTAGAGTTGAGTTTATTATGTTATATTTTGGTTTAGCTACTGCCTACATATGCTTTATTATGTTGTATTGGTGATACATTGAGAAAAGGTGGTGAAATCTTGGATGAAGGGTAAGTTGTTCTTTCTTGTTTAGTTTCCATTGAAATGATCTTGAGTGGTAGGGTCCACCTTTGGTGGAGGCGTTTACTTGACGTATATGAATATGTATATATATGTATATTGTGAGTCTGACCTTGAAGGCATGATTTGTGAAGTAAAGTGATGATGATGATGTTCATGTTGATATGTTTTAGGAAGCTTGAATTTGTATATCTTATAGAGATTATGTCTAAATGAAGTATGTGTATATGTGAAGCATGGTAGTGTGTGAATTATGATGAATGAACGTATGAGCATGTTTAGAGGTGAAGTTATGGATGTGGTGATCATGTGAAAGGTGTGCTCACATGTAATCACACACACTTTGAATGTATGGATGAAGTTATGAATGAAAATGGGGATTGTAGGATAGACACTCTCCGTGAGTAGAGATGAAGTGTCTAGACCAACCCTACTATTCCTAAAGAACTCTAGTAATGAAAAGGGGTATTTTGAGGTAAATAGTCTTCGTGAGTTGAGATGAAGTGTTTAGTAGCAACCTCACTATTCCCAAGAGCTTTCTAAGATAGATTGGAGGTTGGATACCCTTGGTGAGTTGAGATGTGGTGTTAAAAAGTAACCTCTAGGGATAAGTACCCTTTGTGAGTTGAGGTGTGGTGCTAAAATAACTATCCCTTAACCTATAGTTAATGAATTTTTAAGACTCCGTGGGGGAGTTATGCTTAGCACCGAGAGGATTTGAAGAAGGGGTGAGTACACTTCATGAGTAGAGATGTTGTATCCAATGTACCTCTTGAGATGAGTACTCCTCGTTAGTAGAGAATAAGTTCCTTAGTAGCAATCTACTTATCCCTTAACTATGGGCCCGCATAGGTGTAGCTATTGGATAATCCATGTAAAGGGTAAGAGAATGACCCTACCTTAGGCAAGTGGGGATCCCTCATCCGGTAGGGGTTAATATCAGGATTCCATGTCTAGCTCTCATGGTCTATGTTAGTTAAAGCTATCCCCCACAAATAAATGTAATGAACTAAGTCTTCTTAAGGGTCTTCTACTTAGGGTAGGTGGTGGTATGATACACTATCTATCCATTGCACAAGTAGGCATTTGGAGGGATTCTTGGTTTGTCCTGATATGAAGATGTATGAATGAGTCATTATATGATGTTAATGAAGTAATATTACTTTATGTCTAATTTTTAAGAAAGCATGTTGATGTTATGTCTTGTATGATAGAAAGTTTGGTGTATGATGCATGTGAGGTGACTATTCTAAGGAAATTCCTAAGGGTCACTGGGGGGGGGGGGAGTAGTAGTATGGGATGCTACTTTTACATTGCACTAAGTGTAACTTTGGGGTTGTCTTGGAGGATGGTTCCTTATGTGAAGTTCCTAGCTCATGTATGTTTAATCTAGTGTCCTTGGTATTGAATGTTGATTACTGAAATGAGATAGATCATGCCTATCCTTGGTAGACTTAAGAATCACTTAGGTGTGTATTGAAGAGATTGTATGGGCGGTTTCTTCATGTCTTACCTTAGTGAGTCTAGGGATAACCTTGGATAGGGATAGACTTCATGATTGACGAGTTCACTGTAAAGTGTTATAATATGATGAAATTATGGGAATTTTACTTTATGTGCTAATGGTGATCTACTTAATGTTTTGTGACTATATTCATGAAGGTTTTACTTAATTAGCATGAAAGCTTTATTTCTACTAAAATGTCCTCTTTTACATGTGTTTTTGGATAATGCCATACTTAGTACAATGTTTGTACTAGAGAAAAGACATAGAGTCACCATTGAAGTTGTCTCGAATTTTCATAAAGACACCTTAACATTGCGACTATCCTATTACTCCACTAAACAATTTTGAACAAATATTATTATTGTCCTAATTTTGCTACGTACTTTCTCATATCCACTCCCATGGACGACCCACGTGAACCCCCCCCTCCTTGTAAGAAAAAACGACTATGGCTGCTAAAAAATATACCTCATCCGTCACTCAAACCTCTCAAATGGATTTGTGAGAAAATTTTCTTCTCCATCATGATTTCTTTCCTAAGTTTGGTGTTTCAAAGAATTCAAAATTTTAATTCTTGGAGCCCAAATCAACTATAAAAAGGATGACCTTTTACCATCCAAAGGTAGAGAAAAAAGGACTAGAGAAAGGGACAGAGAAGGATAAGAGAAAACCGAAGGAGAATCAATAAAAATATCATTCAAAACAATCTGAAGATCGTCGGAAAAATAGACTTTAAGCTTATATTTTGTTTTCTATTTTTGTTCTTCTACGAGTTTTAGTTCGCGTCCAAAGTCGAATATTGACGTCAAAGCTCTAGTTTGTTGCTCAACACAAGATAACCTTCTCCCTTTTTCGCCCCTCTGTTATTTAATTTCAAGAATTTTTTTTTTGTTTTGATTCTTGTAGGTTTGGTTTGTAAGTTATTTTGTTTGAATCAACACGTAAATATTTTTTATAATGTGTTGATACTTGCATCTTGTTAGAAACTTGAATTCAAAAAATGAGTAAAAAAACAGTCTTTGATGTAATTCTTCATTTAACAATCAATACACAGAGGAATTAATGTGAAACTATCGCCTTTTTTTTTTAGGAGAAAACTACATGATGTTGTTAAAATGAAACCAATCCGACATGGGTTTAGCTGTCCTAAAGTCAAGCGTTAATATCGAAATAAAATTTATCTTTACATAATATTTGTAGGCAGGTTAGCTGTCGTTATGTTTGAGCTGTGGCTTCTTACTATTGCTTCTGTCCAAGTTGCCTTTTTCGATGGATTTGAAACCAAGTAATTGCTGTATGAAATAATATCATTCTCTTAAATGGAGGGCACATAAACTATTCTCATTTTAGTCTCAATATATCATAGATCCTCCCGCATCTTTTTGTGTTTCTTAAAAAAAATATAAATTTGAGTCAAATCGGCTTAGAAAACGTAACTCCTGCCAGGTTACTATTTCTGAGTTCTACTTATGAATTTCGCGAAATGTTAAGCTATCTTGATCTGTGTTTCTCTCTGCCTATGTTGGTTGTTTGGACTGGTGAAGCCTAAGGTGCATTATTTACCTCCTGAGTGATCTGCATATATAGTTTAAACTTAAGCTAACTTTGGATTAGTTATTCACTAAAATAATCAGATTCAAGAGCCTTACACTTGCTGTTTTTCTCTCTCTCTCTTCCTTTCTTATATGATGTTACTTTGCATTAAAGTAGTGGTGTAACTTGTTCTATTACCATGGGAACTCTTATTTCTCACAAGTATGAATTGCATTTTGTTAATATTTTCATAAAAAGCTTGTAAACCAGGTTCTGTTGCTTTCATAATGAGCAGAACAATAGCGTTACATCTTTGACAAAATAGTTTAGCTGTTGCCTATTAGTAAGTTCTTTGGTTAGTTCTGATCTTATGCTTATGGTTTATCAATGTCTATTCTGTACATATCCTCAAGCAGTACCCCTCCCCCCGGATCGCATATTAGTCTGAATAAGTTACATGAAGTATGAAATCTATTTTTAAGCATGATCAACAACTAATTATGGAATCAGTGTAAAACTTGCACATCGATACAACTATCCAACTGATTTTCATATGCTCGTTTGAGTGGTATCTTAAGGTCGATCAGTCATTGATTTAAGTTTTTGTATACTAGTTGCTTAAATATCATCAAGGCCTTGCCAGGATAATATTATGTTGTTGTTGTTGCTGTGTTTTTTTTAAAAATACGCCTATGACTAAATGATATTTGTTCTTATATATTCTGATAAAATCTAAAGGCCGTTTGCTAATTCTACTTCTTCTTTTGTTTGTCACATGTACACTTGGTAGCGCACTTGGAGTTGTAATATAACTCCATCGCTATCCAAATCAGAGAAGCACCTACTTTATCGCTTGTCTCTAGCCGCCTTCATCGCATCAATAGTGTCAAATGATTCCTTCTCTTCAAAGTTTTCATGTGCTTTATATACATATACTAGTTGCTATTTTTTACTAACATTTTCCACTTAATGTTTTCATATTTATGTTTATGCTTGCTTTATTTTGTGTGGTTTGGAACAACCAAGAACGATTGTAGTAAGACATAGTCATTAACCGTCCCATTTTTTTTAATATTAGGTTTAGTATAGTCGCTTGACTTGAATCAGTGTTTTCCAGATTTTATTGGTTCAAAGTGCATATTTTAAAAGTTGAAAATAAAAGAGCAGCAGTTAAGCTTAAAATGTGCATAATTTGAGCTCAGAATGTGCATGTCTTGAGCGTAAAAAGTGCATGTTTTTGAGGCTCACAAAACATTGTATTTTGTGAGCTTTGAAGTGTAAAAATTCCACATTTTAAGAGTTAAAAATCTGCAGCTCTACAACAGCTTTAGCATAAATGTGTATTTTCGAACAAAATAATGCTATGACATGAGAGTTTTATGATGAACGAATTTGGGTTCAAAATGATGTATTTCTAGTTTTAAAATGATGCACATTTTAAATTAAAAAAAATCACCGCTTTCAAGGTTAGCAACTTAGGTATAAAAAATGTAAATTTCTGAGGGAGGAACCCTTTGTTTTTTTTAAATAAATTAAAAATCCAGATTTTGGGATCGGAGTTATGAAAATTTCAATATTTTAGTAAGAAGTGTAACCTTTCAAGAACTTAAAAGTGCAACTTTTGAGTGTTACAAATTTCTATTGTATGTCTTAAAATGGCTGAACACATGCCACAAGATTTTAAAAGAAAGAAAGGACTTGAAATATTTGTTCTTGCACTTTCTTTTTTTTTTTTTTTACATTATTTTCATTTTTTTTATTTTTATAATTTGTTTTTATGTAAACGTTTTTGAACCTCGCAAATAGGTATTAGTACATAGTTTCCTAGTAACTTCTTAAAATTATGGGATGATCTTTTAGACTCTTTTAAAACTTAAGGTAGAAGAATAATGATTTGGGATGAGGCACCAATAATTATGCCCATTTTATTTTATTTTGACATTACCCTCTTTATGAAGATGTATTGCTATTGTCACCCCCCCCCCCTTTTTTTTTTCCCCAAAAATTATTAAAACATTTTAATTCCTTAACATGTCGTTTCAAGATTTCAGATATGCCAACAGCTTCAAAATACAAGGTATATTCATATATATGTCATGCACATAAAGGTACAAATCCTATATTTTTTTGCTATTTTTTTCTATACGTAACTTATTATTTAGTCACACTTCATATTATTTTTCTCGTATCTATTATCACTTTTACAAATGTTACTCATTTTTATAAATCTTTTTACTCTAATATACACATTATTTAACTACATATTTGCACTCAATTACTATCTCATTTTATTTTTATTCCATATTTATAAATAAAACGATAAATTT
Organism: Solanum sitiens; assembly: GCA_016801875.1. Lineage (NCBI taxonomy): Eukaryota > Viridiplantae > Streptophyta > Magnoliopsida > Solanales > Solanaceae > Solanum > Solanum sitiens. The sequence continues at coordinate 574,968 of JABWTJ010000131.1, read as the reverse complement.
TCATATCTTTTAAACTAAACAATTATTTTGGATACTTTTATATAAGACACATTTATGTTTTCCAACATATAAAATTGTCATACATTTTTAGCAGTTTTATTTATTTATTTATTTTTACCGTATGATAAACATACTGCTATTAATTCTAATAGACATATACATGTCGTACCTTGTATATTTCTTTTTTTTTTTTAATAAAACAAATAAATTTACTTGTCATTGATTTTAAAGCAACTAAATAAACATGTTTTTCTAATCATATTTTTCTAAATTAAGTTTAAGGACTATCTTCGGATAGACTTTGAGGGATGCTTAACACATTCCCCTTGAGTAACAAAAACCCTTACTCAGAATCTCACTGGTTTCGCAAATCAAAACAGAGTTTACATTTACATATTAAAAATAGTTTTCCTTATATCTTCCTTATTTTAGGTGGAGACTCTAAATAATTTTTCAAAAAATCATAGTGTCAGCCATATTATGTTGTGAACTGTTTCAGCTAGTTCGAAATAGGGTACGACAGCTTGTCGACTTTGTTGGGAAACTTACTTAGGTTTTAACCTTAGAAAGCTTGATTTAGGAATAATACTTATGATTACTTGTTTATTTCTGTTTGTTTGCTTTTTCGAATTGATATATTGTTTTGACTGAAAGGTCGCAAGTAAAATCCAAGCTTGTGTTCCTTATCTGTTTTAAGACACTACTTGTTACCGCTTCCCCTACATTTTCATTTGCACATTCTATGGAGTCTTGGCCGTACACACGCACCCTGTACACGGGATGTGTGTTCCTTCACTCCTCCGAAACTCTCTTTGGATTCCTTAGTTTCAGAGTCGGTGCAATTAACATAGTGCACCTTCTTGCAATTACTTAGTCCTACTCTCAATCATTTAGGAAAGGAACTGTACTTTTAGAATAGGTCATGTTGCATAGCCTTAGGCAAGACAATAAGAGATATTTTCACTGCATTTAGAAAACCACCCAAATGTCACAGAGTTTCTTCTTTAAAACTTGACGCCATACACTTTATGTGAAATTGATATAAATTATCAAAACTAAACATTTAGCGAATTTGGAGCAAATAAACTCATCATACCCTTTACCTTTTCTTTCATATGCAAATCAATCAAAATCTTCCTAACATCCAAATGATGACTGAGGTCCGTAGAACTTTGAAAGAGTGGTGGGGAAATGTGCGAGAGGCATATTGAGCAGATATTATGCCACACTTAGGGTCATTAGCTGATCTATTAGATGTGGAGGCAAACAAGTCACTCATTACCCTAATGATTGAATTTTGGCGACCAACAATAGTGACTTTCCAGTTTGCAGATTTTGAAATCACACCAACACTGGAGGAAATAAGTCAAATTGTAGATTTACCATTGGTTGGACAAGAACCCTTGTCCTCACGCACTACATCGGGAATCGGTTCTCTGTAGTCCTTGAGTTTGAGGGTAGGCACATGCTTGCGAAGAGTTGATGAGGGATGGGTCAAGCTAGACTATCTGTTTAAAATGTTTGGCCGCCGAGAAAGCTATGATATGTTTAAACAAGAATTCTTCATCTCTAGGGTTGGTTGGGAAAAGTTAAGGGATATTCTTTTTGTGATGTCCTTTTTGGGTATTATGATCTTCCCAAAAAAAGAGGGTTGTGTCGACATCAACTTATTGCCTATGGTCATATTAATGTTTGGAAAGCCTGTTAGAGTGACCATAATACCCATGATCTTGGCAGAAATCTTTCGATCATTATCTCTCTACTCTAGAGGATATGATCACTTCAAGGGAAGTAACCTGCTGTTGCAGATTTTGGCGTTAGAACACTTCTATCAAAGACGAGTATAAAATGGCACTGAAGCAGCCTCACAAAACAAGATCAGGAGCCATGCGATAAGATTGAGAATGTGGGATGCATCAAATAATTAAGAAGGTTGGCGTGTTTTCCTGACCCACCTCACAGGGAACCATGTTCAATGGTGACTACATGGGCCTGTGGCCGAGATTTGTTGAGGGCTAACTAGACCAGTTTTATTGAGTTAATTGGTTTGGAAGGCTTCCAGCCTTATACGCCTCTAAGATTCCTCCGGCGGTCAGGGATTACCCAAGACGTTCCTCTATTGTTAAATATGGCCTTGACAGAGGTCGATTATGAATGAAGAATTCTGATAGAAAGGATCTCTCCTTTGCTACAAGGATGGTGTGGTATTTTAGACTCAGACATGGGGGTTGAATCATGGTGCACACTTGAATAATATACTTGATTTATGATGGGATCAATTCTCGCTAAACCTAGCTGTGAATGAATTTTGGGTTTTACAGACACTCAAAGGTCATATCAAATTGGCACGGAGCTATTGAACCTCGTGCACATCACTACAATAATGTATTAGCAGGTGACCCCACGACCTATCGACCATCTCATACAGGCAGTTGATGATGGACCAAATGAAGAGATGGAGGAGGAACCAAAAGAGGATCCTAGAGTGCCAACTAAGGAGAGGGAAGATGATCTAGAAGAATACTCAGAGCATGACCCTAACTCGTATGACCCTACATATGGAGGAGTGATACATATGGAGGATGAACCTGCTCCAACAGTAGAAGAAGCTCACTCGGAATATGGTTCCATAGGGTTTGATGAAGATCGAAACAATAGGGAATGAAAGATTGACGAATCCTTAGAATACCACCCAGATCCATTTTATGATGGGGACGATGCCTCAACCTGGACGTAGATTCCTTTGAGCTCTTTTCATAAGCTCTTCAAAGTTCCATGTGACCTATCCCTCTTGTATGCCTTATGCCCCCCGTACTTTCATTTCTTAGGTTTTGATTGCCTATCTGAATGTAACATCCAAGACTACCTTAATCAATGAAGTTATGTTTGTTCCAAATCTAAAATGTTTTTAAATAGATAATTTGTAATCAAATTTATTGCAACGTTGGCCTAACTCAGGCAAAAACAGGTTCTATATTAGGACACATTTTGAATGTCACCAAATTGGATATATGTGTTACACTTATATACTTGTTACATCTTTCAATACTTCCCAGACTAACATAGGTTCCTTATTCTTTGTTTTGTTTTCTTTTCATCATTTATCCCCAAAAAAGTACGTTGATTTGTGTCGACTTGCAAATTGGTTATCTCGCGATACAACCTTCGATCCAAAGGAAAGATGAATGATAAAGATGAGTCGAATGCTGCCGCAAATACAATAATGCCTATTGAGAACCACAAAATTTCTCGAAGCATAATTGACATCCAAAATGAGGAGAAAATGGTTCACTCGGAGCAAGAACTTGAGATCCTAAGGAAAAAATTACGCCAAGTGTGAGACTTGGTCAAACTGTTGGCTACCATTTTACCTACTTTCAAGACGCCTATCTACTCCGCAAAGGCTGACTTTCCTTTTGCTAACTTTCCAAATCAGCCATAACAAACTCAACACGCTCCCGCTCACTTTGGAGTTCCACCAGTTTCTCTAACCGCAGTCAGGACGGTTCCTGACCTTTCTAATCGCGATCCCACCATGCCTACAATGGGTAGATACTTGGGGCACATGTCACTTCTCCCTATGAGCTACAATTTGTACCTGTATATGCCGGTGGAGCTCCTACACTCATAAAACCAACAATGGTTAACGTCTTGTATGAGATCGATCAATATGTAGAAATGGAGGAAAATGCTCTATTGAAATAGGATGCATCAATCTATTCCCAACGTCATGGTCTGAAAAAAAACATTGAAAAGCTTACAAGTCAATAAAGGAACAGAAATTTTGTATTATAATTATTTGTGCATCCTGCCCGACATTGATTTGCCAGTAGGGTAAAAACCACCGAAGTTTGACATTTTTGATGGAATATGTGACCCTCACGCACTCTTAAGGGCATATTGTGACAAGTTAGTCAGTGTAGGGATAAATTATAAAGTGAGAATGAAGTTTTTCATCCAGAGTCTATCTGGAGAGGCATTAACTTGGTATACGCGCCAAAATCCTAAAAAGTGGCTTGACAACCAGGAAATGGTTGAAGACTTCATGACTTATTTCAGATTCAATACGCAAATTCCTTGGCCAACATACAAAATAAGCAATTAGAAAATTTGTAGGAGTATGCACGACGGTGGAGAACGGAAGCCGCAAGAGTGCAACCACCACTAGATGAGAGAGAGCTCTCAAAATACTTTATTCAATCTCAAAAAGGTGTACTTTGACAAGATGATGTCAATGATTGGCCAGAAGTTCGCAAACTTGGTCAAGATGAGGGACCTTATAGAGGACGTTGTTAAATGTGGAAAGATTCAGTCTATGGTCGCATTGCATGGTGTAAGTAGGGCTATACAATCTAGTTCCTTTGGGGGCCTCAAAAGGAAAAGGTATGATGTTCCAAGTGTCACTTACCAACAAGGAGGACCATCCCATCAATATTGAAACAATCCCAAGATTGTTTCACAAACTTCATATGTACCATACCAAGTATATAATACCCAACACCACTATAATCCATACTGAGTGCCAGCATAAAAAGATCCACCAAGACAAATCCACCATAATAGACCAACATGTGCGACGTGGCCACATTCGAATCTCAAGACTAGAAATGCTCGCATTTACACACCTATCACCGAACCTTACGCCAATTTTTTTGAGAGGTTGAGGACAACGGGAGTTCTACAACCAGTTGAAGAAAAACTTCCTGATCCAATCCCTCGCAATTTTGATGGGAACAAGTGATGCGCCTACAACTTGGGAATCTAGGGACACGACACAGAAGATTGTTATGGTTTGAAGAACCAGATCGAGTCTTTGATAAGAAGAGGGGTAATCAAATGCACTCCAACACCTCCCAATGTAAACAACCACTTCTTGCCAAACCATGAGAATTGGGAAGTCAACATGGTTACCGTAGCGGAAGAATATGAGGGCCTTAACTGTCTAGACATGCATGAACTAGATTCCATGACATCTTTCGCACAACGTGTTATCACTATTAAACTAAGGAAACCTCTGACTGTTCAAACATATCTCCCGAGAGTTGTGGTGACCATTCTAATCTCTAAAAAGCCTGAATATAACACTAAAGCAGTCCCATGGGACAATTTTAAAGGGGCCAAGGGCAAGATGATCGACATCGTCGTGGCTCAAGGAATGACTAGGTCGGGGAGGTGTTATGCCCCAGAGGATCTAAATCAAAAAATTCTTAGAAAAGAATAGAATCCAAAGAAGATTGTTACCGATGCTCAAGCCGTAGAATTTTGGAAGAAGATGCAGCCTAAAGACTATTCAGTCAAAGAAAAGCTGAAAAAGATGCCAACCCACAAATCCATTTTGTCTCTCATTATAAGTTATGAAGCTCAGAAGAATAATTTGATGGAAGTGTTAGACGGAGTGAACATTCCTAAAGAGACCACAAGTGAAACATTATTTGTATTGATTGGAAGAATAGTGGAAGCTAACAATATCTCTTTCCACGATGATGAGTTGCCTGCAGAAGGGGCTGGTCACAACAAAGCGCTTCACATTTCATTCAAATGTTGTGATAAGATTGTGACTCGAGTCTTAATTAATGGTGGTTCTGGATGCAACACCTGTCCTTTCACCACTCTAACGGATCTAGGTGTTAATATGGGAGAGATAAAGTAAAGTCGTGTGAAAGTTAGAGATTTTGATGGAGCACAAAGAAATATCATTAGAGAGATCTATCTCACATTGCAAGTAAGGCCGTCCGAATTCCCCATTCTGTTTTAGGTGATGGATGTATAATCCATTTGCCACCTGTTACTGGGAAGACCATGGGTCCACATTGAAAGAGTGGTTCCTTCCACTCTTCACCAATGCATAAAGCTTGAATGGGGTTGCACATAAGTTACCATCCACGGAGAGCTCAGTCACCGCATCCTTTTTGTCAATTCTATCCCAGTCACTGGCGAGTAAGATGGAGTCTCCTTTCACACTTTGGAAATCATGCAAGCTATAAGGGTCAGTGACGTAACAGAGCCATGTAATACAAAATTGTCAAGTGCGGCAAAAATGGTTGCGTCAGAGATGTTGAAGTATGGGTATTTGATTAAGAGTGGACTTGGACCCAATTCTAATGGCATAATTGAGTCGATACAACTAACGCATCATAGAGAAACCAACAGACTCAGATATGATCCTTCCTTGGGAAGAGACCGTCTCTGGTCAAGCTATACAATCTTTGTACTAGAAAAATCTTTGATTCCAGATCAATCTGGCATTGATGACATCGTGGAAGGAATAGGCAATCTGTTCTGGCATGACTGGAGAAGAGGAAGAGATAAATCTCAACAAGCTGACCATTCGTGATGCTGAACCTTGAGAAATTTTGCAGAATTGGACCATCAGCCCGTCCCAGTTTCAACCAGAGTCCTAGTAGTGTGGAAAAGTAGTCATAATTTTAAAATTCGCATTATCAAATTGAGGCTTGAATCATGCCTAATCTTTTATTGCTTGCCTCTTCTTGAAGCTAGAACGCTTTGAAATAAAAGTCTTTATTATCTTAAAACAATTTCATTTTTAAATATCTATTTGTTTTTACTTACCTTTCGCACTTTTCAGAACTCATATTAATAAAAATCCTCATTCAATGGTTATCACATGTAACAAATCCACCGAGCAAGATGAAAATGATGAATAAGATCACGAAGAGTATGATGAAAGCATGATGCCTAAAAATCTACCACACGTGATTGAGAATCTTGAAAGTTAGAAGAAACCCAATATGGATGAAACAAAGGTTGTCAACTTAGGAGATGAAAAAATTGTAAAGGAGACACGAGTCAACACACATTTGGAGGCGAAAAGAAAGCAAGAGTTAATAAAGTAACTTAAGCAGTATGTTGACGTATTTTCTTGGTCTTATGATGACATGCTAGGATTAAGCACTGATATTGGCTAACACAAATTACCAACTAATTCTACTTGTCTACTAGTTAAACAAAAGACTAGAAAATTTGAGCCATATTTGAGTTAAGGATCAAGGAGTAGTAATCATAGCAGAAATGGATGGAAGAGTACAAATAAAGCCTATCAATTATAACTCCATCAAGAATACCACATATAAAGACCTCAAGATTAGTGCTTATTTTTTGTACTTATGCATTCTCAATGTAACAGAACTACGTCTAGACCTGACTTCCCACGTGGGATATGTAGGCAACCACATTGGATCCGATCTTTCTTGGAAAACACAAAATTATCATTTCCATGTATTTAGAACTATGCTCGAACTGAATTCCCTTGGTGGGATACATAGGGAATCCTTGTCGGATTCGGTCTATTACATTTCATACTTTTCACTTTCCTATTGTATTTGAATTACATTCTGACCTAATTCCGCTTAGATACGTAGGCAGCCTGAGTCAGGCCCGATCATTGTACTTCATTTTTTTTCACTCTCCCCTGTTGTACTCAAACTACGTCCTGACCTTATTCCACTTGGATGCATAGGCATCTTGAGTTAGGCCCGATCATTGCATTACATATTCTTACTTTTCCATGCATATTTTTCACCTTCCTATTGTAATCTAACTACTTACGACTTGATTCCACTTGGATACATAGGCAACTTGAGTCAAGCTCGATCGTTATATTACACACTTCTATCTCTCCCGCTTGTATTCAAACTACATTATGATTTGATTCCTATTTTGGGGATAGGTAGGCAGTCTGAGTTAGGATCGATCAATTCACTGCATAATTTCCATTTTTTTCTTACCCTTAGGAAACACTTCCTCATAGATAGTGTAACCTCAGAATCAGAAGAATATCGATCGTCATAATGTTTGCAAAAGAGCTACGGAAGCTTCATCAGAAGGGAAAAAGCTACAGCAGGACTATGTTGGATATAGTCAATAAAATAGAAAGCTCGATGGACTTCAAAACATGTCATAATCTAAAAACGTTGGAGAATTACTATATATATATATATATATATATATATATATATATATATATATATACGTAGTATGTTTGTTTTCTAGAAAAATTAGCTAACTCTTTTCAAAATATATTTTTTTTCTTTCTACCGATCCACCTATCAAGTCTCTAGGTTAAGAAACTATGTGCAACACTGAAAAGGTGTGAAAGGATTCTAGAGATGAGACTTCGGTCCATGAGTCGATACAAATCAACACCTCCTCCAAAATTAAAACTTTCTTTGAGTGCAGGAATACAAGTCTCTACATAATATTTGTAGGCAAGTTAGATGTCGTTTTGTTTGAGCTGTGGCTTCTTACTATTGTTTATGTCCTAGTTTCCTATTTCGATGGATTTTAAACCAAGTAATTGTTGCGTGGAATTGTATCATTCTCTTAAGTGGAGGGCGTAAACTATTCTCGTTTTAGTCTCAATATATCATAGAGCCTCCCACATTTTCTTGTGTTTAAAAAAAAATATAAATTCAAGTTAAATTGACTTAGAAAACATAACGCCTTCCCATGTTACTGATTATGAGTGTTAGTTTCTATGTTTTATGACTGCAGTCTTTTATTTATTTATAGCAGTAAATTAGCTTTAATTTTCTTCAAATAACTTCTTTACCTAGTCTGTAGGAGTTTGTTTATCTTCAGCAGATGTGTTGCTGATTTTTAGGACCATGAAGTTTGTTCTTTATTATAAGTATAAGTCTTAGGCAGTGAGAAAATATTAAATTATCAAATAAAGTTATCTCTTCTTTCTTGTTCTGCATTGTTTTATAGTTCTAATCTTTCATTCTTCTTAAATTCTCCTTTTTATTTTATTTTATAGATTTGCACATTAATTAAATACAATTGGTATCAGAGCTTTTCATTCTTGAGGGACTTTGTGTGTATTCATGAATCTATTTTAGTGAATTACATGGACAGAGAAGCAATTTTTTCTTCAATGACACCACCAGCTTTTAATGGAGAAAGTTATAAGATCTAGGCAGTCAGAATGCAGATATATCTAGAAGCTTTGGATCTCTGGGAATCTGTAGAAGATGATTACGAGATTGTTCCCTTACCAAATAATCCCACAATCACTCAAATTAAAAATCACAAGGAAAGAAAAACCATGAAATCAAAGGCAAAGGCATGCTTGTGTACAATAGTTTCATCGACTATCTTTACTTGTATTATGTCCATGAAGTCAACAAAAGAGGTATGGGATTAACTGAGTATAAAGGAGATGAAAGAATTCAAAGGATACAAGTGCTAAATTTAGTACGTGAGTTTGAGCTTCAAAGGATGAAGGAAAGTGAAATCATAAAAGAGTATTCTGATCGACTTCTTTATATAGCAAATAGAGTCAGATTGTTGGGTTCCACTTTTAATGATTCAAGGATCGTTGAGAAAATCCTTGTAACAGTACCTGAAAGATTTGAGGGTACTGTTACAACCTTAGAAAATTCAAAGGACTCGTCTAAAATTACACTAGTGGAGCTCTTAAGTGCTTTGCAAGCACAAGAGCAACGTGTAGTGAGACAGGAAGTAGTTGTTGAAGGAGACCTATTAGTTAAATATCAAGATGATGGAAGAAACAAGAATAAGAAGAACAAGAAGACACAAGGACAAAATAATGAGAATTTTGCTAAAAGCAAGAAGCTAGCTATCCTCCTTGTCGGCATTGTGAAAAAAAGGTCACCCTCCTTTCAAATGTTTGAGGAGACGTGATGCAAAATGTAGCAAGTTCATTCAACAGGGTCATGAAGCTGTAATTTGTAAAGCCAAAATTCAGCATCCTGAAGTTGAAGCTTAAGTTGCTGATCGAGAAGAAGATCACCTTTTTGTTGCAACTTGTTTCACAAGCTTAGATTCAAGTGAAAGTTAGTTAACTGATAGTGGTTACTCTAACCATATGACATCTGATAAGATGTTGTTCCAAGAATTGTGGAACACTAAGACAAACAAAGTTAGAATTGGAAATGGTGAGTGTCTTGTTGTGAAAGGCAAGGGCGCCATAGCCATTACCAATGGCTCTAGAACTAAACTTATTGCAAATATTTCTTCTGTTCCAGACCTTGATCGAAGCCTTCTCACTGTTGGCCAATTAATGGAGAATGGATTCAATATGTTCTTCAAAAACAAAACTTGTGTGATAGAAGATCCATTAGGCGATGAGATATTCAAGGTCAAAATGGAGGAAAGGTGTTTCGCGCTCAATCCTTTGGAAGAAGAGAAGACATCTTTTCTTATGAAATCAAACTCTACAGAAGTTTGGCATAAAAGATTGGGTCATTTTCATCATCAAGGTATGATGTTATTGCAAAGAAAGGAACTTGTGAATGATCTACCAAGATTGCAGAATCGGTGGACAGATTACCAAGCTTGTTTACTTGGAAAGATCAACAGGCTGCCCTTCCCCAAAACAAGTTGGGGAGCAGAAAGAAAGCTTTAGCTCATTCATACAAACCTGTGTGGACCTCGTAGAACACCCTCTTCAAATTGCAGTCTTTCCTACATTGTATTTATTGATGATCTAATATGATTGACCTGGTTTGTTTTTCTTAAAATTCAAGTCCGAGTTAGCTGATGTGTTTTGGAATTTTAAGGCAAAAGTGGAAATCAAAGTGGCTGCAAAATTGAGACGTTCAGGTCTGATAATGGGAAGGACTACACTTCAAATCAGTTCAAATTACTCTTTGACTAAGATAGTTTTGAACATCAGCTATCAATCCCTTATACTCCACAACAAAATGGCGTAAGTGAGCGCAAAAACAGAACTATAATGGAGATGACTAGGTGCATGCTATATGAGAAACATCTACCAAAAAGGTTCTAGGCGGAGGCTTCCAACACTGCCGTTTTTTGTAAAATAGACTTCCTTCTAGATCTGTAAAGGATAAAATGCCATATGAAATATGGTATGGTCATAAACCCTGATTGCAATTTTTAATAATTTTTGGCTGTTTGTGTTTATCTTATATACCACAGATTAAAAAAGATAAGCTTGACAAGAAGGAAGCTCCTGGCATCTTTATAGGCTACATTATTTTCTCCAAAGCATAAAAGGTTTATGAACCTCAAATAGAGAAAATTGTCGTAAGTAGAGATGTCCACTTCATAGAGGACAAGAACTGGAACTGGGAGAAGCCTGAAAACAATCCACCAGTTGACAATCTATTAGATCCAAAAGATCTAGTAGATGACACTCATGTTAGAGGCATGCGGTTGATCTCTGATATTTATTAGAGATGCAATACTGCAATTTGTAAGCCTGCAAACTATAAAGAAGCAAAAAGAGGATGACAAATTGGTGGCAACAATGAAGGAGGAAATGATAATGATCGAAAAAAATTAGATCGGGGTGCTTGTTGAGAAACCTCTAGACAGATAGATTATTCATGTAAAATGGGTCTTCAGGATAAAGATGAATGCTAATCCACTAACAAATACAAAGCGAGGCTTGTAATGAAAGGTTACACTCAGATCTTTGGAGTAGGCTACTCAGAAACTTTCTCACAAATTGCTCGACTTGACACAATTAGATTGCTACTAGACATTGCAGTGGAAAAAAGGTTGGAGAGTTTATCAAAATGACGTTAAGTCGTCCTTTCTCAATGGTCTTTTCTAGGAGGAGACTTATGTTGAGCAACCAAATGGCTTTGTTGTCAAGGGGTAAGAAAATAAGGTTTATTTTCTAAAGAAATCTCTCTATGGTTTAAAGCAGATGGACGATCATTTGCTTAGTTTAGGTTTCAATAAGAGCTTATCTGAGTCTACACTGTATATTAAGTGCTTAGGTGCAGACATACTTATTATTTCTTTGTATGTTGACAATCTCTTTGTCACTGGAAGTAAGGTTTGCCTAATTGAGGACTTCAATTTGGAAATGATGAAGGTCTTTGAAATGACATACCTTTAACTGATGACATACTTTCTTGGAGTGGAGATCAAACAAAATGAAGACTATGTGTTCATGTACCAGAAAAAATATGCTCAAGAAAACCTAAAGAAGTTTCATATGGAAGACTACAAAGTTATGAGTACTCCAATGAACCAAAAAGAAATTTTTTCCAAAGATGATGGAACTGAAAAGGTGGATGACGCATATTATAAAAGTCTTATTGGCTGGTTGATATATTTGACTGCAACTAGGCCTGATATTATGTATGCAATGAGTTTTTTTTTGTCTCGGTTCATACATTGTGCAAGTGATTTACACTTGAGAGAAGCTAAAAGAATTGTCAGATGCATCAAGGGAACTATCAAATATGGTGTTAAGTTTCACAAAATTCAGAATTTAGACTTAACGGATTCTCTGATAGTGATTTGGGTGGTGCACATGATATGAAGAGATGTCAATGCTAGGAATCAACATAGCCGACCTACATTCATTAACCACAAGGTCAGATATCCCCATAACAAATTTATTCATCTTAGCTCTAGAATCCGCAACCATAGTAGGAGCATGCTTTGATAGTTGAGTGAACTTGAGGCTATACTCCATCACACTCATACCCCCTTGAAGAAGTTTGATGAATTCTTGAATTTTCCTCTCCCTTAATTCCAAGGGAAAGAACCTATCAAGGAAAGCCATCTTGAAATCTCCCCAAGTAATCTGGCCTTCTCTAACCGGTGTCTCATCCTTCCATTGCTCATACAAAACTTGAGCCACATCTTTGAGTTTGTAGGCGGCTAGTTCCTCCTTTTCTTTATAAAACACACCCATAGCATCAAGAACTTTGAACACTTTATCAATGAACCCTTATGAGTCCTCATCTACCTTAGAACCATAGAAAGTAGGGGGATTCATCCTTGTGAAATCCCTAATCCTTTAAAGTGGTAGTGCTAACATTGGGGTTAACTTGCACCCTTGCATCCCTAGAAACTTGGGTATCCAACACTTTGAGTCAAGCTATGAATAGTAACCCTTATCTTAACGTTAGTCATAGACCCTTCTTCAATAGGAACTTGGGGGTTTTAAGGATCTTGAGGGGGACCGCCTCATTCAAATTCTCCTCATCGGCCCTTCGAGCATTGTTCCTCCTTGTATTCATTGCCTATAAGCAAAATAAAAGGATTAGAAGAAAGGACTAGATAGAGTTAAGACGCTTTGGTACGAATAAGGAATAACAAGAGAGTGAAAATTCCTAAGCATCCCATAGTATCTCATTCATAAGTGTGGCGCGTTTAACAATTATGAATAAGACCTACATAGAAGTGGTTTAGTGAGACATCAATCCTAAGATTACTCAACCTGAATCTGATACCAAGTTTGTAACAACCCAAAGTACACCATAGTCGTTACCGGCGTCATCGTCCTCGAAGAGGACTAAGACAATCCCTTAGCATACATCATAGCACATCATAGGTCAAAAATGCGTAAAAATTTAAAACTTTTCATCTACAGCTACTTCATGAAGTTTACATAGACCTCTCACTTACACATAATATATATACATAGAGAGTTTACATAGACTCCTCACATATGAAGCTTACTTAGGATTCTCGCATAGACAACATAACCAACATATAGGAATTTAGTCTAATACTTTGTCTCACATTAAACCATTTATACGATTATAAACGTTTGGACATAGGCAATAAAAAACAATATGCTGTTATAGGCTTACAATAATTGTCTCAATGGTAAAAGAAGGAATAACGTTTCTAAATGTAAACAACATCATAGCTAGAGTGGAACTTGGCAACATCCGCGAACATGAGGACTCACCAATGACTCAGGAAAAGATCCAAGTCTTTCTTTCAATCGACCACAAACTTCTCAACGGCCCGAACCTAACATGTTTGGGAAAAAGGGAGAAATATGGGTTAGTACAAACCACATGTACTAAGTATGACTTCTATGCACAAAATCATTAATCCATAAGAAAAGGACAATTTAGTCAAATTCATGATTTCTATCAACTTAACTAAACATACAATTATAATAAGCATAGTAAGTCAATTTAACATAATATTAACCCAACACATAAGCAACTCAAGCAACACTTGTGCAATGCGAAGAATAGAACCCCAAAATCCCATTCCAAGCTAAGTATCACATTAAGCCACCCACTTCATACTTACAACATATTCTCATACTTTATCAATACATGCTTAATACATCAATACTATTCATAGCATTTCAACATAATCGTAATCATAATTATAATCATAAAAGAACACTACTAGAATCATCCCTTAGGATCCCACATGTGTAATGAGTAAGAGAAGTCACATACCCTCCCTCACCCTATGTAGTAGCCTTCAAGACAAACTCTAATAAGAGTTCACATACTTCATTCATTTACTTTTTACATTAGGGAAAGAAGTGTGATAACCGACATGAGACCATGTGAGACATATGGAATCCGGTGTTCTACTCCTACAACGAAAAGAGAGGGTTAACACTTGACTAAGGTGTAACCATTCGTACGTAGCTATCTAGGTTGATCCACTAAGATAGAGTCCTATGTTGGCACATAGTTAAGGGTCTAGGAGATTGTTACTAGAAACCTTGACTTACTATACGTGGAGGTTTCTATCTCATTAGACAACACATAACTTTGGAATCTGGACTTACTAACGTGAGGAAACCCATGTGAGAGGTCGGACTTATTAAACGTGAGACCTCCATCTCATTTACATGCCCTTTCGGTGATAGCAGTTATTCCCTTTAGTAATCATATTATTTAATCATACAAGTTCACACTAGTGTCTTCTAGATCCCTATGTTAACATCTTATCGTATCTAGCTCATATGTCATCACAAGTGAGAACAATCCTTTCACTTTAGCACCATCTCATAAGTGAGTAAACCTTTCACTTAACATTTTATTAAAACCATGAGAAACTACTTTCAATCATATAATAATCATATTATGACATACTTGCACAATTCATAACCAATTCAATAGTCTAGGGTTAAGGATGAGGAATACTTAACATCAACATCACAACCACACATTAGACCTAGTAGTATTACTATCTAAGTAACTTATAATTCATAATTGAATCCAAGAAGAACCAATCAACATACCTCATTTCACTTCTAAGAACCTTCATATTTCCATTACTAAGAATACATAACCAATTACATAAACAAGGTAAATTCAAGAAACATTTACATAATTAATAACAATGTAGTTAATCTACATGTTTATGATCTTCATAATTCACCATATCAATTTAAATTTTTCATGAAATTGGGGGAAGGACATGGGTCTAGGAAAATCCCATAAGAAATCATCAATCAAACATGAATATATACTTAAACAACATTAATTCATCATAATTTATCACAATTGATTCATAATTTCGTTTTTCAAAGAAGACCCATGTGTAGAAGAAAACCTAGATTTGGGGGATTTAGAAATCATATTTTTGGAGGGACATCTTGGGCAAAAGAATCCCAAGATTGAAATAAACCATAACTTAATGAATCTTAATCCACGAAATTCAAGTGAAACCCTAGAGTAATCGGTCTTCTGCTTCAAGTTTTCTTGCTTCTTCAATGGAGGATTTTGGGAGAGAGAAAGTAGAGAGAGATGAGAGCTTTTGGGTTTTTGTTTTGGATATTTGATTGGAGTGGGTAAAACTGACCATTAATTAATATATAGTCACCCCCTAAATTACCCAAAAGACCCTCACTTAATTGGGTCTTTTTGTGAAGTCAAAATGCTTAAAATACGGCATTAACGAACCAGGGAAGTGGCTGCGCGTCGCGGGGTCAATTTCACATTTTATTTTTGTAATCCGGGTTGAGGAAGTGGACCTCTTGTAGTCCCCCTGTCGCGAGGCCCTTTTTGGATTGCCACGTGTTGGCTGCGCATCGCGCAGCAGCCCCATTCTTGGCAGACAGCCTGCGCGCCCATGTTCGTGTCCTCCTCAAGGACCTTTCTGTTTTTCCTTGGGGAGTCGTGACTGTACGTTTTGACCCTCTATACTACCTTTTACCTATTTAAAGTCTTTTTACAAGTTTTAGAATCAATATGACCCTCTGAAATTTTCACCAAACATAGGGACGTCTACTAGTTTGATTTCACTAGTTTCGGAATGTTAAGGACCTTCTTTGATGTCATGGCTCCAATACTTCTCAAACAAGTTATTTACACTAATCTATGTTTAAAATCATCATTATCAACATATTAGGCTCTAATATGGATCATGTAAATTATGGGGTGTTACAAGCATGAACACTTAGGTGAAAAATGGAAAAAAAGAGATGAAGATGCAAAGGCGCGCATCGCCAATCACATTTGGCGATCCACCATATAGCAAAATTCCGCCTTCTGTTACAGCAAGTGAGATCTAACGGAAGTGGATCAAAAGGTGAGAAAAATATTAGTCAGCTCTTCGCTGATCAGTTCCACAAAGAAGAAAATTTCTGCCCATTGATCCAGAACACTTAAACTATGAAGGAAATGTGCAAGCAACGATGAACTGAATGAAGGGTTATTCACCGAATTGGTCGGCGAATCATGAATAACTGTTCCGAAAGGATTCTCCAGCACAATTCTAAATTCTATAAATACTGAACTCTTTTATTATTTAGATATAGAAATATAGAGAGTGAACCAATTACACTTGATATTTTGTTCTTAAGAGCTTGAAGAAAGATGCTCTTCTTCCAATTTTGGAAGTGGGTCTTCTCCATTTACCTTCCTTTGCTACTTTTAAGGTTTAATCTCTTATACCCACTTGATTCCTTTATCATTTTAAGCATATTATATTATCACTTGATGTGTGGTAAACCCCCCCATTCTTGGGGTGTGATTAAGCAATTATGGGTTGATTATTTTGTTGGGTCTTGTTTGCTTGTAGCTTGGATTACATTTTAATGGCGATTTCACATAGTGGTTGTGGTTTAATCTAATGGTTTGTAGTTTCAAATACAAAATCAGCCATGTGTTTCGGCTTGCTTGACAGAGAGGTCGTGAAACTAAGATCACTAGACTGAGATTCGAAGGAGTGGGTCGACATGATGTTCAGCCTGAGAGGGTGAGCCCTAATCCCGTATCCAAGCACTCCCGTGGAAAGAGCGAGTGTGGATAAGGCGTAGGCTGGAATGTTTAGATGAGTGGGTGTCTAAGAGGAACCCATTTGATATGGGTTAAGCTTCCCGAGAAGGAACTTACTTTCACCTAAAGTTTAGCCTTGTCATCATTGTCTTGCAAAATTAGCTACCAGAAGCATGTACCCATCACTTTTATCATCACATAGAGCGATCACATCAAGAACTCTCCCCCATACTTGATCTTACCTTTAATTTATGCTATTCTACTACTTGTGACAAACAAATATTTATATTTGACACTTTAATGTCACAAATTGAATTCAATTTGCTTTTATATTCAAAAATGTCTTAAATTATCACTATTTAGAACGGAATTCTAAGTAGCTACTATTTTTACTACCACTTCATTGGGACACGACCCCAACCCTTAGTTGAGTTACTAAACTAGCTTTAATTCATAGAATCTTAGACTGTAAGATAGCGTCGTTTATCACAAGTATAAAAAAATATACAAAGAATCAAAATGGCGTCGCTGCCGGGTAGTGGTGTTACGTGAAGATATAGTTATTTAGAGTTTATAGTTCTTTGTAGTGTAGGTTTACTAACCTTAATATTAGTTTTGCTTTGCTTATTTGCTTTCTACAAAAGGGAAGCAACAATGGATGACCATTATGGATATCACACAGATCACCATCTGTTGAACTTATCTAACTTCATGGATAATCTGTTGACATTTAAAGAAGAGGGGGAAGAATTATGGTTGAGGTTCAAATTTAACTTACAAACATGACCATCCCATGGAATGCCAAATAAGACACTGCTGGATTGCTTCTATAGAGGTCTAGAACCCGGGAATAGTAGAATACTTGAACACCTTTTCGAAGGCGTAATGATGAGTCAACCCTACAAAGTTGTTGCAACCCTACTTGACAACATGTTTGAAACAACCAAAAAGGCTCAAAATAAATACTAGTGGGATAGATAGTGACACATGCAGATTTGCTGTCAAAATGAGTAGAGGGGTTGGAAGAACAAAAGAGAAAAGGATCAAAATTTTTCCCTTTGAGAATGCATCCAAGGAAAAGGGCAAGGGGTTGGATCGAGTAACAATCCCTTTTTGGTCAATCAAAAGAAACTTGAAGAGAAAAATACGAAGTTGAATGACATGAAAGACAACATCAAGATGCTTAATGAGACAACCACCGCAAACTCCATAACAATTCAGCTATAAGATGCACAGATAAACTACTTAATGATAGGTCAATACCAACTGTTCGCTTAGGATTCACCCAACTACACCATGGGTGACTCAGAAGATGAAGGGTGAATATTGAATGTGTCGTTCCACGACGTTAACTAAGGCGTTGTTTGAGAGGCAACCCAAAACCATTTGTTATCTTTTTATTTTAGTAAAAACAAATGATGATGAAGGTGTTACAGGTTGAAGTGTTCGAAGGTTCCCTTAAGGAATTGCAGGGGATGCTTAAAATGTTTAGTTGGCAAATCGCCAAGCCACTCGGAGCACCAAATTCTAGCAGCCAACTGATCTAAATGTCTCCTTAGTTGAAAC
The DNA here is from genome assembly GCA_016801875.1 of Solanum sitiens. Lineage (NCBI taxonomy): Eukaryota > Viridiplantae > Streptophyta > Magnoliopsida > Solanales > Solanaceae > Solanum > Solanum sitiens. The sequence goes on along the minus strand of JABWTJ010000131.1, from coordinate 556,447 downwards.
TTGTAAAACTCGGCGAGTTGGAGAATTTATTTGCAAATCGCCAACAGTGTTGGCTATAGATATGGAGGCCGCCGTTAGGATTCCTGCATGACCTGAAGATTTTGATTCATTTGGCGTACAGGTGAACTCATTTTCAAAGTGCTAGTTAGACTGACGATCTTTACTATGATCGCAAACTGAACGTCCCAGAATCTTGAGAAAGGTCTCAAAATAGCATCCCCAAATTGGAATCTCTTCACATATATCCATAAACACACCTTCATCTAGGGGTGGGCATAATTAACGACAAACCAAAAAACCAAACCGAACCGAATTATTTTGGTTCTTCGGGGTCGATTCTTTGGTTCTTCGGTTCGATGTTGGTTTTTTATTTTCGGAACTTCGGTTCTTCGGTTCGGAGTTCGGTTAAAGAGTCCGAAAACTACGGTGCACCGAAGAACCGTTGTTATATTAAATGATTTTAAAATATTTAATTATATTGCTTAATTAATAATACTTATACATTGTTTACTCAAAATATTTACATGACCCATTTAAATTGTTTACTTCAGCTAGCCCTTTACAATAAAAAATTGTTTTACTAATATATCATTATAATGACAATTAAGTTTGGAACTATTGTTGTAGCAAACATTGTTAGCTTAGTTAATTGTAGCAACTAGCAAACGCTTGTTATTTACCTTTTCATACATTGTGAGTCCTTATATTTGCTCTCTTCTTTATTCATTCAGGTATGGGAGAAACCAAAAATAATTTCCCATATTTACCTTTTCTTTATTTTTATTAAGCACATGAAACTTTTAACACTTTATCATATTTCCACTTTATTTTTATTCACACCGAAAAACTAATTTAAAAACACCGAACTAAACCGAACCGAAGTAAAAAAAACCGAACTGAACCGATCTTAGTTTGGTATAAATATGGTGCAAACTTTTCTAAAACCAAATACTGAGGAACCGAACCGAATTTTGATTTAACCGAATTGAAGAACCGAATGCCCACCCCTACCTTCATCCATAAAATATTATAGCTATCAAGTTGCGATATGATCAAGAATCACATCAGCACCGAGCTAGTCAACTCTGGAGTTACTACTGCAAAAAGAAAATTGGACACCCCCATCCCCACACCCATAAAAGACTGAAGTCACCTGACAAAACACGCTTACAATACCTTTTCAGATGGGAAGATTGCACAGACAAGACACTTCTCTATATGCCTTTCAGTTTTATGTATTTGACCTGGTGAATTACAGTTGTTTACATTTGAGGACAAATGTTCTTAATTCTGGTGGGATGAGGTTTACCTTGATTTTCTTGTTTTGACTGGTTTGTTTATCTTGAATGCATTTTGAAATTGTGTTTTGAGATTTATCTATTTTAAATTATGTTTTTAAATCTGCTTTTTGTTGATTGTTTGAGCTTATGGCTCTCTTTTGGGCTCCTAATTTCAAAATACTTTTGACACTTCTGAAAATTTTTAACTTTTAAAAACTTTTCCACCTCTTGTGTTGAAAGTTCTTGTTCTTGTACAAATTTAAGTAACAGTTTTTATCAATACCGATGAATTAAAAAGTGCTCTCAATTGAACAAACATGAATGTGAGGCTACAACGAGAAAAAATGAAATTACACAAACAACGTGTAAACTCTTTGCATCTCGTTGTGATAAGCTAATTATTGTATTGATTCTTTTACAATGACCATTGCACACTAGGAAAAGTGCGTAGTCTTGTTTGACGTATGTGTCGATGCTTTGTGTGATAAGCTTACTTTGCACCTTGCATGAATAAACCTAGAATTTGTCCCGTTAGTCTGATTGATTTAGAAAGGTGTCCTCTTGAGATGATCTTATGCAACATTCAAAGAGTATAAGCCAACTTTGACATATACCTCTTTTGTGGCCTACATGTGAGCGTCTGAAACTCTCTTGAACACCCTTTGAGCCTTACCTTCTTTAGAAAAACCCTGATGAAATCCAGACCTTACGTTATACATCACCTATAATTCTCTTGAGATGTTCATAATTGAATAGCCAACTTAGGACAAAAGTCTAAGTTGGGGTGTGGTAAGAAGGGAAATGAGAAGTCCAGAAGTGCAAGAAATGTCTTGTAAGCTCATGGTATTGCAGCAAAATGGAAACCCTCTATATAAAAAAATGAGAAGAAAATGAAAAAGAAAGTTGTGGAATAAAAGCACAAAAAGAAACCGGATTTCCAAGAAATCCATGGAGAAGAATGAAAAGACGACTTAAAGACACTTGGATAAGGATTGATTAAGGAATAAAGGGTATGCTTTGAGAAAGTCACATCTTATTGAGGAAAATGCCACCGAGCCTAAATGATCATACCTTTACACTCAACCCCCATTAGAAGCCTTAGATAGACCTTTTTGATCTTGAGTGACCCGAACAGAAAGTCAATTGAAAATTAAGGGTAAAGCTATTAGTGAAAACATGCATTGGTATCCTCTTTGTGAGTGTGAGTGTTGCATCAGATTCTTGATTCAAAGTTGATAAATCTACATGTGTGAAAATGGAATCATTCTTTGTGTTAGGGCATGTAGATACTTTTGTTAAGCTTGAACTTGCATTAGTAGCATGTATTGTGAGCTCGAGAATCTTTGGTAATAGTGTGTCACAACTTGAATCTTTGAGTATACAATTGAGCTATGCATGAGTAATTTGAGTCTTGTTGTGTATTCATGATTGAGTCTTGTGTACCACTATTTGAGACATCCTACTTGAACGACTGAAATTGTGTCTTACTTGAGTACAAGCAAAAGTTTAGGTTGTTGGTATTGATGAGTCCTCAAATTAGACTCATCTAAGGCCTTATTTTGATGCAAATGTGTCCTAAATTATTTATTTTATCTCGATATCTGATAAAAACTCCTAAGTTTCAAGTATTTAAGGATTTGGTAGGAGCATCGACACTTTGGCGCAAGATAGAAGCAAAATGGAGAAGAAGAGCTGAAGATGCAAAGACGTGCATCGCCAATCACACTTGGCAATCCATCGTATATCGAAATTTGCCTTCTATTGTAGCAAATGAGCCCTGAAGGAAGTGGATCAAAAGGTGACTAAAAGGAGCAGTCGGCACTTCGCCTATCAGTTCCACAAAGCAGAAGGTTTTCGCCCATCGATCCAGAACACATAGACAAGGAAGGCAACGTGCAAGAAGCGATGAACTAAACAAAGGGCGATTTGCCGAATCACGACAAACTGCGCCAAAAGGATTCTCCAGCATAATTCTGAAGTCTATAAATATTGAACTATTTTATTATTTAGATATCAAAATTTAGAGAGTGAAACAATTACACTTCATATTTTTGTTCTTAAGTTTTCTCTAAAGTTTGGAGAGGATTTTTATGGAAGCTTGAAGAAAGAAGATCTTCATCCAATTTTGGAAGTGGGTTTTCTCCATTTACCTTCCTTTGCTACTTTTAAGGTAAATATCTTATACCCACTTGATTCCTTTATCATTTTAAGTGAATTTGATTATTACTTGATGTGTGGCTAAAACCCCCAATTCATGGGGTGTGATTTAGCGATTATGGGTTGATTAATTTTTTGGGTCTTGCTTGCTTGTAGCTTAGATTGAATTTTAATGGTGATCTTGCCTAGTGGTTGTGGTTTAATCAAATGTGTTTGTATTTACAAATACAAAACCACCCATGTTTTTTCGGCTTGCTCAAGAGAGAGGTTGTGAAACTAAGACCCCTAGACTAATCTCCTAAGGAGTGGGTCAATATGAGGTTCAGTCCGAGAGGGTGAGCCCTAGTCCCCTATCCAATCACTCTTGTCGAAAGAGGGAGTGTGGATAAGGTGTAGGCTGGATAGTTTAGACGAGTGGTTGTCCAAGAGGAATCCATTTGATATGGGGTAAGTTACCCGAGAGAGAACTTTCTTTAACCTAAATCTTAGCCTAGTCATCATTTTCTTTTGAGATTAGCTACCGAAACCATATACCCATCATTTTTATCTTCACATATAGCGATCATATCCCAAGAACTCTCCCCCATACTTGATTTTCCCTTTAATTTTTACTATTCTACTACTTGTGAGAAACAAATTTTGATATGGTGTCACAAAGTGAATTTAATTTGTTTTTATTTTCGAAAATGTCTTAAGCTATCACTATGTAGAACGGAATTGTAAGTAACTAATATTTTCACTACCACTCCCTTGGGACACGTGCCCAACCTTGGTTGGGTTACTAAACTAGCTTCAATTCACACACACTTATATTGTAGGCTAGTGTCGTTGATCACGAGTATAAAAAAGATACAAATAATCAAAAGGTCACATCGTAATCATTTAGTAACTCCATTCATCTTTGTTGTCTCAAATTCAGATCCTTTTGAGTGAACACATGCCGCAAACTATGATGATCAGTAAATAAATCACATTTAACACCATAGAGGTAATGCCGCCAAATATAAAGAGCAAACACTACCGTTGCCAACTCTAAATCGTATGTTGGGTAATTCCTCTCATGAACCATCAATTTTTGTGAGGCATAGGCTATAACATTATTATCATGCATCAACAAAACACCCAAACCAGAATGTCAAGCATCAAAATAAACGATAAAGTCTTTATCTTCCACTGGTAATGCTAGAATTGGTGTGGTGGTCAAGAGATTCTTGAGCTTTCGGAAGCTCTCCTCATTTTTATTAGTCCATTCAAATGGTATATCTTTTTTCGGTTAAATTAATCAAGTGAGTGGCAGTAGAAGCAAAGTTCTTCACAAATCGACGATAGTAGCTAGTGAGTCCTATAGAATTCCTAACTTCCATCACAAAGTTATGCCAAACTCAATTTTTAACCGCCTCAATCTTTTGAGGATCTACCATTACCCTTTCTTTTGTGACTACATGTCCCAAGAATGCAACAGAAGTCAACCAAAATTCACACTTACAATATTTCTCATACAATTTTTGTTTCCCTAGAACACCCAAAACAATATGAAGATGGTCGATATACTCTTCGTCACTTTTTGAATAGACCAAACTATCATCAATAAAGATTATGATGAAAGAATCAATAAATGGCTTCAACACCCCATTCATTTAACTCAAAAAAGTTGCAGGCGCATTAGTCATAACAAAAGTCATGACCAAAAACTCATAGTGCCCATAACGAGTTCTAAATGTCTTCTTGGGCACATATTCAAGCCTAATTTTCAATTGATGGTAGCCAGACCTTAGATCAATCTTGGAGAAAACTGGCACACCTTGAAATTGGTCAAAAAATCATCTATTCGAGGCAAAGGGTACTTGTTCTGAATAGTTACCCTATTCAAGTGTTGGTAATCTAAACACATTCTCATACTACCATCCTTTTTCTTAACAAACAAAATTGGTGCACTCAAGGAGAAGCACTAGGTCGAATAAATCCCTTATCAAGAAGCTCTTGAATTTGAGCCTTTATCAGGAAGCTCTTGAATTTGAGCCTTAATTCTTTAAGATGCTAACTTCCACAACAACTAAGAATTATCTCAGGTTTTTCGTTTGTGCGCTCCGAAAAGAAGGAGCATAGGAGAAAAAGCTCTGATTTTCCTTTGAATACTGTCAGGCCAGGGAAGTCTCTCTTAATTTTTGTAGATCCATGTGATATTGAGGGATAGTAATGGGACGACTACCAGGATGCAAATCAGTGCAGAAATCTATATCTCTATTTGGAGGCATACCATGCTAATTAGTAGGAAACACTTCTCTAAATTCTGACACCACAAGAATGGACTCAATAGACGGAGTCTCAACCCCCACATCCCTAATATGGGTGAAATAAGCTAAAAAAACCCTGCCTTACCAATTTCCTAGTCCGAATGGAAGATGTACTATTAGCTTGCTTAGGCTTTTACACCCCTTACCACTCTAACTTTTCCCTTCCCGGAATTTCTAAATTTACAGACTTAGTATTAAATTTTAACACAAAATAATAGGGGGGGGGGGGGGAAACCAGGTCATGCCTAAGATTATATCAAAGTCTTTCTGTAACGACCTCGGAGTACCCCATAGGTGTCACATGACAAACTCGACCTCTCGGAGGTCTTTTACAAGGCTCTAAGTGTTCATTCATCACATAAGTATGAAAAGTAGAGCACAATTTAAAACTTTTCACAATAAAGTCAATAAGGAAACTCTTTTATAAAACATAAGAAGAACTAAGTCTCATCATAAAGCCATCTTAGACACATCTCATTATCATAGGGTCACAACCCTTAAATTGAATAGAAAGATACTAGTCTTTATACAAACTCTTTAATGAAAGAAAAACTAGAAGAACATCCATGTCCTAAAATATATAAGGACATATCAAGATTATTGAGAGAAAAATCTAATGCCAAGCTTCAACTCTAAAATCCTCACTTTCCACCTCATACACTTGTAGAAATAGAAAAGAGTATGGAGTTAGTACAATTAAGCACTTAGTATGGTGAACATGCAAGAAAATCATGCAAAAAGGGAAATTTTAGTTGAATATGCTTCTCATGCTATTTTGATAAAACTCATAATCAAGGTAAAAAAGTAATCATGCATGTCTATCATCAACCACATAAGATAATACTTGCATAATCTTCAAGATAAGACCATAATCATTAAGCAACCCATTTAGCCATTTAGACCCTCTACCTAAGGTTATCCTAAGACCCACCTAGGTAATATATGAAGAGACCACCCATACAACCTCTTCATACACACCTACATGATCCTCAAGACTACCCTAAGCAAGGATATTTCCTTTCCAATACAACATCAACAAATCAAGATCCATTACTAAAGATCCTAAGAGAGACATTCATGCATTTAAGGGACTTCACATAATGGTCTTGGAAAACCTAGGGAACTCACTTTAGCATCTTCAAAGCCTACTCATTCCATGTGTAAATAACATCGCATTCCACTGCCTACACGTTGTAGAACCTATCCTTTAACTACAATGCACATCCCAATGATGAGAATAGGCAATAACTGACATACGCCACACTAGCTAGGAATGGCATCTAGTGTCATAAGACCCCATACCATGGAAGATATTATAATTGCCAAAGGTAGAACTAAGGATACATCCCATGTAGGCACATGGTTTAGGAGATATCATGTGTTTCTTTGTACTCTAGTCTCATTCTCAAGTAGAGGTACTACCAAAAGCATATCCACTTGGTGCTTTTCCTTGGTTCTCATAGACTAAGTTCATTCACATAATAGTATTTGAGAAGGTACCATCTCTAAGTACTACCAACTCATAATACCACTACCAAGAAGGGATCCACAAGGGTCTACCGATCAAGGTTCATTAGGATAGCTCATTCATTAAACGGGTACCATGCTAGGTCTAGCCGATTCACTTCATTTTAAACCTTCTTCTAACATTCAAGGTCCCACATTCACTTAGTTTCTAGAATCATCAAGAAGGGGCACCATTCTTAGGTCTACCGTTTTAAGACATACTTTAGAACACATCATTTATCATTCATGTATCAAGTAGGGACAACTAGGTCTACCTAAACAAGACACCATATCAACATATAGAGACTCTTCATAGTCTATCATCATCATCACACCAACATTCAGAGTAAACATCTTTCACTCACATTATCACATAGTTTTATACAAGTTCATTTTCTGATCATATCACAACTTCACCATATACCTATAACAACATTACCAACCTTCAATTCATATCATACAACCATTAAGATCACAATCAAATAAGAACAAGAAATAAGCACCTCCAATAGAAATGGATCAAACCATACCAAACAATCCTACTATACTAATCAATTGAATTAACTCGCCATTCTACAATATCACAATGCACCATTAATCACCTTCTAATATATCCAATCAAAACAATATAATTTTCCCATCTTCATGTCCATAAGTTCAATATCACCAACTCATTCTTACATCCACAATTCATCATATATAGAGATAGACAATAACAAGGATCAATGCTATCAAGCAATCTAAATACAATTCAATCCATACACAATCACAATTATCAAAGCCACTTTACAAGCCAAAATTAGAGATTATCCCCCAAATGAAGGGATCTCTGACCACAAGGATGGACTTGCATCACGCCCCGTCAACCCATGATGGACCATCAATGAGGGGTCATCATTTCCCACCAGCAATTTCTGCAGGGTCTGGCTAGTCTAGGGGTGAATTGGTAAATTCACCCCATGTCCTAATTAGGTCATAGACGATTATTTTAGGTTTTTTAATGTATTATAAGTTAGTTTAAACGCCTAGACTTAAATTTAGACTTCACTTTTAAAAATCAGAACCTCTCTCCTAAATAAAGTTCTCTCAAGACTCCATGGGAGCTTGAAGCCAAGTTGAAGCTAGGATTGAAGAATTACAGTGATTCCTCCATAAATTTCGTGGGATTTAAGGTATGGTGATTGAATCCTTTATTCTTCTCTCATTCAAGGAGCCAATTCCAAAGGCTTTCCAAAAAATCTAAAAAAACTTAAAACCCTATTTCGAATTATAAGCATGGATTCTTGCATAAAAAAGGTATAAATTGATGATTTATGAAGTATTCAATATTAATTTATGGTTTTATGATAAAAAAAACTCCATGAACCCATCTAATCCTTGGATTACTAATTTTGGCTCTCAAGTGAATGTATTGATTATGATATAATTAGGTTGAATTCATGTTTAGATTGTTATGGGATATTGAATTATATATTGATCATTGTTGGAATTTTTCATAGTTTTCCTTATAGTATTGATATTTATCTTGTGTTTTTGTTGAATCATTGATATGCATGAATTTTTAGTCTAGTCTTATGAACATTGTCATAGGTAAGATGTCTTGTTGTGTGTAATCATTGGAAAGGATAAGAAATGGTGATTGTGGCTATTGGAAGGTGGTGAGTTGACCTAATTCCATCATTTAATGTAGAATTGATATTGAATTGCTATTGATTGGTATGGTCCACTTATGGCGATAGTGTTTAATTGTTAAAAATGTTATGAACATGGCCTTCTTGGTATTATTATGTGAGTTGTGTTGTTATCAAGTTATGGTATATATGAATGTATAAGGTGAAAGTGCTCATGTCATGCCAATGTGATCTTGTATGGATACTATAATGATATGATTGTAAGTACTTCCTCTTTAATTGTTGATATATAATGAGGAAGGACTAAGGATGGCCTTTATAGAATAAAGTTGTAGCTTGTGTCAGTAGACTTAGTTGTCCCTACCTGGTACTTGAATTGTATTGAATGAGTGTATGAATGAAAGTCTATGATCGGTAGACTTAAATTATGGCCCCTTATACTAAAGACTACTGTGAAACCTTGAATATGAAAAGAACGTTTGTAATGAAGTGAATTGGAAAGACTTAGCATGGTACCCAATTCATGAATGATCTATCTTAATGAACTTTGATCAATAGACCCTTGTTCATCTCTTCTTGGTTATGGTATTAGGAGTTGGTAGGGCCTAGGGATGGTACCTTCTCAAATAATCTTACGTGAATGATTTTACTCTATGAGAACCAAGGAAAATAAACGAGTGGATATGATTAAGGTTGTATCTCTACTTGAGTATGATACTAGAGTACAAAGAAGCCTTTTGATATCCCCTAAACCGTGGGCCTACATGGGATGTGTCCTTAGTTCTACCTTTGGCAAGTAGAACACCTTCCACGGTGTGGGTTCTTATGACGTCGGATTCTATACCTAGCTTGTGTGGTCTATGTCGGTTAATGCCTATTCTCATCATATGGGATGTGCGTTCTAGTATTTGATAGGTTCTACAACGTGTAGGTCGTAAAATGAGGTGCTATCAACACATGGCACGAGTAGGCTTTGAAGATGCTAGAGTGAGTTCCCTAGGTCTTCCAAGACCATTATGTGAAGTCCCCTACTTGTTTAGTTGTCTCTTAAATTGATTTAATAAATAATGCTTGTTTAGTAAAACACTGTTGAATTGAAAGGTTCTTATCTAGGGTAGATTTAAATATCACCTATGTGTGCATGAAGAGGGTGTATGAGAGGTCTCTTCATGTCTTACTCAGGTGAGTCTTTGAGTAACCTTAGGTAGAGGGTCTAAAGTGATGAAAAGGCTTACTTGTTTAATATGGAATTAAGTCCTCTATGGTGATGCTAGTTGAATATGTCTTATTTCTGATTGTTGACTTGTACTATGTCTCTTAAACTCTTATGATGAAGGTTTTTATCAAAATAGCATGAAAAGTATATCTTTGAGAAAATGTCCCTTTTTGCATGGTTTTCTTGCATGTTCACCATACTTAGTGCATTAATTATGTTATTTCCATAAGCTTCTCTTTGTCTACAAGTGTAAGTGCTGGCAAGTGAAGATTTCTAGAAGTTGAAGCTTGGGAAGTAGATTTCTCTCAAGATTGGTATGTCCTCATATGATCGAGGACATGGATCTTAGATCTAGTTTTCCTTTACTAAGAACTTTCTATTACACTATGAGTTTATTTTTAAATTGATGAAAGGGTTCTGACCTTATGATAATGAATTGTGTTTAAAATGGCCTATATGGGACTTATTTTCTTTTATACGTTTTATAAAAGAGTTTCCTTATTAACTTTATATGTGAAAATTTCAATTTCGCACTACTTTTCATAGTTATGTGATGAATGAATGCTAAAAGGCTTGTACTAAAATTCGGAGAGGTCAAGTACACCGTGTTACTTCTAGGGGGTACATCCCGGTCGTGAAAACCTTAGTATCAGAGCATAACTTTATGAAGTAGTCTTTAGGATTCAAGGTCTCATAAAGCCACATCTAGTAGAGTCTTGTTCATCAGTGTGATTCGCAAAAAATTTATGAGCGGGAGGCTATAGAGCGATAGAAGTTTCTCTTTCTTCATTACTCTTGTGTTGTGCCATAGAGTTGAGGTTATAAGTGTCTTTTCCTAATCTCTTCTATTGTGTTTATAGGATATGAATACAAGATGGACGCTCGCATTAAGAGTGGATAAGGAAGTGGTGAATGAGGGAGTTTCTCCCAAAGGTAGTCAAGTTCCCCAAGGTAAACAAGTCCCTATAGCTAATCATGGGAATGAGGTTCCGGTTGTTCCCTTGGACATTACTAATTAGGATGTTAGAGGTGGATCTTCTTACCCTGGACCGAGCCATGACGTCTTAAGTGAATAGGGATGAGGGGCCTAGGGTGAATGCTTTTGAGAGTACTATGACCTCTAGGTTGAGGGACTTTGTGAGGATGAATCATCCTACCTTTCTTGGTATAAGGCGAGAGAGGATCCCCAAGCATTCTTGGATGAGGTTTATAATATAGTCCATGCTATTGGTGTGTCTTCTAGGGATTAAGCGGAGTTGGGTTCATATCAATTGAAAGAGGTTGCTCAAGTGTGGTTCACACAATGGAAAGACAATAAGCCGGTTGAATCGGGTCCTATAAAATTGGAAGAGTTTAAGGAAGAATTCTTAGGGAGATACTTTCCCGTGATAAGAGGGAGGTTAAGGTTGAGGAGTTTATAAACCTTAGGCAATGCAATATGAGTGTGGAGGAGTAATTTTTGAAGTTTACCTTGTTGTCTAAATATGTTCCATCTTTGGTGTCTAATCCTAGAGATCAGATGAGTAGATTCTTGACCGATATCTTCGATCTTGTTAAGAAAGAGTGTCGTACAGAAATGCTCCATGGTGATATAACTCTATGTAGGCTCATTGTGTATGCTGAATCTATTGAGGATTCTAATCTTGGGAGGAGAGATAGAGATGTTAAGAGGGGAAGAACCTATCAGCAAGGTCAACCTTGGTTTAAGAAGAGAGATCCAAATCAAGATGTTCCTAGTGCTCCTAAGTCCAACTATGATAGAGGTGGTGGTTCCCAACTTGACAAACCTACTTGCTCAAATTGTGGGAAGAAAAATTTTGGGAAGTTTCTATCCGATACTAGTGTGTGCTATGGATGTGGGAAGAATGATCTCATGGTGAGAGATTGTCCTAGTAATGCTTCCAAAAGAAGAGATGCTAAGCAATCCCTTTACAATGGCCCGGGTATGGGTGAACAAAAGAAGAATCGCTTCTATGATCTTCAATATAATAAGGAAGCAAATCCGGATGAAGGTTGTGGTAAGTTGTAATTCCTTAAAATAGTTTTAAGGGTTTATTGTGTTGTTCATGATAGATTAATGGGGGTTTCCCAAGTGGGGGAGTATGGTGAATAGTTGGGTGGATGGATTTTGTCTCTTCTTTTATATTCTATTCAAGCTTGAGAGTTAGAACTTTCTAGTAGCATGTGTATGAATCGGGATTCTTTTGTGAAAAATGAGTTTCATGGTTCCCTTGCAACTTTGGCATGTTTCCATGAATTTATTTATATGGTAAAATGAGCTTAAATGATTTTGTCTCTTGTGTGGATGTGCATCTATAGTGAGCTGCCTAAATGTTGCATGAGTAGACTTATGAGCATGTCTAAAAGTGAGTTTTGAGAATGTTTCATAATTGTGCTTCTATGATAATTTGGCATAATGTGATTAGAAAAAATTTAATGAGCTTGATGATATGTGGAAAGGAAGTTCTCCTATATGAAATTAGAAATGTAGAGTCTTATTGCATGATAAGTTGTAGATGGTGTTCCTACTCTCTTGTTTTGTTTTGAGTCTCTTTCTTATGTAGAATTGATCTTTATCTTAGTTATGTGTATTGTGCATGATGTGGTATGGTCTTGAGCTGCTAGTCTTGAGTTTCTAAACCTTGAAAATGTTTAAAGTATTTTAGTGTCATTCGAGGACGAATGTTTTTCCAAGTGGAGGAAAATGTTACAACCCTTAAAGTTAACTAGGATAAACTATATCCTCACATGTGTTTTAAGGGTTAATAACTTGTTTATATGGTGTGTCACAAATTGTAAGAGTTGATTTAAAGAGTTTGGAAGTCAAACGTCAAAGAACAACCAAGACGTTCAGAAACTAGTCTTGTATGTGCTAGTGTATATTTGCATGTTTTATGTGTTTTGATGGGTTGTTTGGAGTCTAAAATGAGTTGAAGAGACCCTACATCTAGATGATCATGTTTAGGGTCGAAACGTACGGGTACGACTCCCCAAGGACCACCCTAAGGGTCCTTGAGGAGGACCAAAATGTTTGCGAAGAAAATTGCAAAACAACCCCTTTGACGGACCAACTTGATGCCCCATAGATCATTAGATGCCTCGTGAAAAGGGGGAGTGGCTCCATACTTAGTTGTGGGATCTTATCCCCAAGATGAAGGGGTCTCTGACCAAAAGGACGGACTGGCAGAGCACTTCGTCAACTCATTGACGGACCATCAGTAGGGGGTCCTCGTTTGGCACCTGCAGTTTTTGCATGTCTCAGCCAGCCTAGGAGTTAACTGGAACGTCCTAATTAATTCATAGACGATTATTTTAGGTGTTTTAATGTATTATAAGTTAGTTTAAAGACCTAGACCTAAATTTAGGCTTAACTTTTAAAAATCAAAACCCGTCTCCCAAATAAAGTTCTCACAAGACTCCATGGGAGCTTGAAGCCAAGTTGAAGCTAGGATTGAAGAATTACAGTGATTCCTCCATCAATTTCATATGATTTCTACTAGTAAGATATGATGATGTCATCCTTTGATTCTTTTCTCATTCAAGGAGACAATTCCAAAGGCTTTTCAAAAGATCTCAAAAACCTTAAAGCCCTATTTCGAATTCTAACTATGGGTTCTTGCATAAAAAAGTTTTAATTGATGATTTATAAAGTATTCAATGTTAATTGATGGTTTTATTTTAAAAAACTCCATGAACCCATGTAATCCTTGGATTCCTAATTTTGGCTCTAAAGTGAAGGTATTGATTATGATCTAATTAGGTTGAATTCATGTTTAGATTGTTATGGGCTATTAAATTATATGTTGATTATTGTTTGAATTGTTCATAGTTTCCCTTATAGTATTGATATCTATTATTTTTTTTGTTGAATCATTGATATGCATGAATTGTGGGTCTAGTCTTATGGACATTGTCATTGGTTGTGTGAAATTGATGGAAAGATTAAGAAATGGTGATTGTGGATATTGGAAGGTGGTGAGTTGACCTAATTCACTCATTTAATGTATAATTGATATCAAATTGATATTGATTTGTATGGTCGACTTATGGTGGCGGTGTTTAATTGTTATAAATGTTATAAACATGTCATTGTCGGCATTATTATGTGAATTGTAGTGTTATCAAGTAAGGGTATATATAAATGTATAAGGTGAAGGTGATCATGTGATGTCTATGAGATCTTGTATGGATACTATAACAATATGATTGAAAATTCTTCCTCTCTAATTGTTGATATATGATTACGAAGGACTAAGGAAAACCTTTATAGACTAATGTTTTAGCTTGTGTTGATAGACTTAGTTGTCCATGTCTGGTACTCGAATTGTATTGAATGAGTGTATGAATGAAAGTCTAAGATCGGTAGACCAAAAGTAGGAACCTTTCTATGAAAGACTAATGTGAAACCTTGAATATGAAAAGAAGTTTATAATGAAGTGAATTAGATAGACCTAACATGGTACCTCTTTCATGAATGAGCTATCCTAATGAACCTTGATAGGTAGACCCTTGTCGATACATTCTTGGTTGTGGTAGTATGAGTTTGTAGGGATTAGGGATGGTACCTTCTCAAATACTCTTACATGAATGAACTTACTCTGTGAGAACCAAGACAAAGCACTGAGTGGATATGTTTAAGGTTGTAGCTCTACTTGAGTACAAAGAAGCCTTTTGATAACCCTAAACCATGTTCCTACATGGGATTTGTCCTTAGTTCTACATTTGGCAAGTAGAAGACCTTCCACGGTGTGGTGTCTTATGACACCAGATTTCATACCTAGGTAGTGTGGTCTATGTCGGTAATGTCTATTCTCATCATGTGGGATATGCATTCTAGTATTGGATAGGTTATACAATGTGTAGGTATTATAATGAGACGCTATCTACACATGACACGAGTAGGCTTTGAAGATGTTAGAGTGAGTTCCCTATGTGATGATGCTAGTTGAATATGTCTTATATGTTATTGTTGACTTGTACTATGTCTCAAACTCTTATGATGATTTTTTTAAAATCAAAATAGCATCAAAAGTACATCTTTAAGTAAATATCCCCTTTTGCATGGTTGTCTTGCATGTTCACCATACTTAGTGCATTAATTGTACTAACTCCATATGTTTCTCTATGTCTACAAGTGTAGGTGGTGGCAATTGAGGATTTTTAGAATTTTAAGCTTGGGTAGTAGATTTCTCTCAAGATTGGTATGTCCTCATATGATCGAGGACATGGATCTTAGTTCTAGTTTTCCTTTACTAAAGACTTTGTATTAGACTATGAGTTTCTTTTCAAATATATGAAAGGGTTGTGACCCTATGATATTGACTTGTGTCTAAGATGACTTACGATGAGACTTAGTTTCTTTCTTATGTTTTGTAAAAGAGTTTCCTTATTTACTTTATATTTGAAAAGTTTTAATTCCGCACTACTTTTCATAGTTATGTGATGAATGAATGCTAAAAGGCTTTTACAAGACCTCCGAGCGGTCAAGTATACCGTGTTACTTCTAGGGGTACTTCCCGGTCATGACATTATAAGATTGAGTTCCTAAGTAATTACCTGTGAAAGCGAGCTGGCGGAGTGAATTGGCTTGGCTTCCAGCATAAGCCTCACTTAAACTCTGCAATAAGAACCTTGAAAGTTACCCGAGTTCTTAGCTCTTTTTGCCAATGCCTTGGCTTGACCGTCTCGCCTCACCCCATCTACTTTCCTAACATAGCCGATTACCTAATTAAAACTCCTCCCTGCAGAAGACATATGAACATATAATAACTGCAACTCAGAATTAAGTCCCCTAATAAATAACTGGATCCTCTCCTCCTCAGTAGTCACGAAGTGTGTAGCATATCTAGATAAATCCTGGAACTTGACCTCATAAGCAACCACTGTCATACCGCCTTGTTCCAAAGCCATAAATTCATCTTTCTTACGATCCCTCAATGTCCGTGACACATATTTCACTAAAAACTGAGCATGAAATTGGGTCCAAGTAAGTGGAGGTAAAGCAGAAGATCTGCATTCCATATAAGCTCTCCACCACTGCTTAGCATCACTTTGAAGCTGAAAAGTCACAAAATAAACCCCATGTTGATGGACGATTCCCAACTTATGCAACCTCTCATAGAAATCTAAGATGAACTCATATGCATCCTCACTCTCAGAACCATGGAACATAGTCTATTTCAACTTTAAAAACTTGCTCAACATCTCATGTTCATTACCAGTCATAAAATAACCCAACAATTGATGGAAGAAATCATCATTACCTCCCATTCCACCAATCTTGGGCGCAATGCTAGCAACACGGGGCTTAGCGGTTGCCTTCAAGAATGACATGATCCGCTGAGCTAACATTGGGTCTATGAGAGGAACACCAGTAGTCTAACCCTGGACCTCTTCCTCTACTCGAACACCCTTAATATTCTCAACATCCCTAACATCCTCAACATCAACATTCTCCTCTATCTCTTCATGATGCATAAGAGGGTTCTCATTCACAGGAGCATTCTCAACAAGAGATCCATCCCCAATAGGTGTTACTCTTCCAAAGCCTCTTTTACTGACTCTTCCTCTACCCTTGCCTCAACCGCGATTAATCAATGTAGAGCCCTCAGCTGGAGAATTTACGGGATGATGGGACAAAAACTGCATAAATACATGTATCACAATAAAAACTATATTCCCAAAATCACGCACCAAGAAGTGATTCATGGAATATAGTCATCCGTATATATCATTAACAACATATGTGATCAATAATGCAAAAATTGCATACATACATGTATTATAATGTGGCAAGAACAAACATACATCACACAATCATAGAATCACAACCATCACCTATCTCCAAAAAAGCTTGAAACCCAAAGAATCTTGATCCTTCATTTTCCAGATTCATTCCGCATGTTTTTGGTCTACAAAAAATTAATATAATATGAGAATCAACAAACTATCACTAATTACTCGGATTATTAACAATTCTGACAACCCTAGATCATACCCATGATCTCAAGTATCAAACTAGGGTTTTTGCCACCATGGTTTCCAATTCAAAATCCTCCCTCATTGATAACAATCAAAGAAAATTGGTTTAATGGATCGAAACGGATTTGGGAGGTGAAACAATTACCTTTAGCCTCAAGAATGGTGGAAAACTTGCAAGAAGTTGTATGAGGTTGCTCCTTAGCTCAAAATGTAAAAAATTTCATAATAAAGACATTTTGTGGTTGACTTACGACTTTAAGTTGCGTCTGGCCCGCCACAACGGCCCTCACCCTGCTATAGTGTCCCTGCCAGAGCAGTGAAAACCCTCGCAAGGGCGTCTTGTATGAAACAGTGAGCTATTTAATTAATTATAAAACCCCCATTCCACAAGACACCTTTAACCAATGACACTCATAAAATACTATTTGCACTAAGATCGATTTCGAGATTTCTACTCGCCCAAATTTAATTTCATACAGTCGTACGGATTCCTTAACGAGTTATCTATTCCCTCATTTAATCAAATTTTTTTTAAATAAATCACCTGATTGCTCCTGGATTTCCCTACACCTTAATGACTCCATTTTCCCAAAATCTGGACTAGGTTGGGAAATTCTAAGTTACTACGAAAAAGTGTTCTGACCCAAAATATTTTCCCGTTAGCTTTTCTATAACAATGGAACTCGGTCTTGACAAAATCAATGGTCAAAACATTCAATATTAAAGGATTGAGTTCCCATAAACTCAATCTAATAACCAAACATTTGTGGAAAAATAAACCCTAAGAACTGAAATAGTGGTATCAAAATTCTAATTTTTAAAATGAAGGAGATGCAACCCCAAGCCATAACATAGTAAATAATAGTCTAAGAATGTCTTATTCCAAAAATATGGACAAGAAAGTAGAGGATTCCACGACGACATGAAAGAATAGTTCACCCTTAGATTCAATGTCATATGTCTCTTAACTGAGGTGTTGAATTACCTGTTGTAAGATGTTGTAACAACCTGAAAATGACTTTGCTAAGTAATACTTAAACGTACCTAGAATGCCTGGATTAGACCGGGTTCACACGGCTTGTTGCGCGTGGAACCAGACCTCAGAACCTATGCACTAGCCAAGCCAACCAACTTGGTGAGTTAATTGAGCTAGGCAAGGTGGGAACCAACCATGTAGGGCACTTGAATTGAAGAGATTCACCGGATGAGTTTTTATCGGACTTAAAAGGGGTAATCTTAGGTTTGGTGGGTCTAGGGGTAAAATGGTCTTTTCCAAGCTTGGGGTAGTATTGTAATTACCCTAATTAATTAATTAATTAATTAATTTAATTAGAGGAACAGTTTGGGTCGGGTCGACCCGAAATGACCCATTTCACGATGGAGGCTTCACCCGAGTTCGAGCCTTGGTGGATGTCACGACCCGAAAGCACCCCCTAGAAGTTAGGGAAAACCTTCGAATCGTTACCGGGCGTACTTGACCCCTTTGGGGTCTCGTACAAGCCCTCTAACTAGCATTCATAACATAAAGCATGAAAAGTAGTACGGAATTAAAACTTTTCACGATAATAATAAATAAAGGAGTTATTTCATAAATACTAGGAAATCTTATCGTCACAAGCCAACTTAAAGACACGACTTAGAATCTTAGGGACACGGCCCTTTACAATAGAGTAAATACATTTTTAAGTCTTAATAAGGAAACTAAGAAACATAAAAAAACTATGTCCTCGAATATATGAGGACATACCCAAGTCTTGAGAGATAGAATTCCCAAGCTTCAACTTCGATCCTCCAAAGGCTTCCAACCTATACTCATAAGGTATAAAAAGTATGGGGTTAGTACAACAATGTACTAAGTATGGCATATGCAAAAACATGCAAAAAGGGACATTTTAGTAAAGATAGCTTTTTATGCAATTCAAATATAACCTTCATGAATCTAGAAGCAAACCCACATAAGAATCAACAATTTAACACTTTATGGCTATCTTACCAAACTTAAAGTAAACAAAAGGAACATTTCAATTAACTTTGCTAAACTTGCAATAAAATTGAATAAAGCATCATAGTGAACATTTTGAATTCTTACAATGAAGACCTTACAGTGAAAGGCACGATCCAAGTCATATGAACCCTTTTTCTTTGAAGTTGCCCTAACCCAAGGTTATTCTAAGACTCCCTAAGGTGAGCCAAGAAGGGACTCTCATTACACCTCCCTTCAAAGCACACCAAAGCGACCCTTAAAACTACCAAATCTTAGGCTTACTTCGTTAGAAATCAAATCCACGCCCTTGGCTAACATATGCAAAACACTCATGGAAATATAGGTCATACCAAGTGCAATGTGAGAGTAGCATCCCATACTACCACTCCCACTTAGTACTCCTAATGGATTCCATTTACTCAAGTACTCCACAATAATCCTCCATAACACTACACCATAGTACTCATTCACACGGATTTCATGAAAGTACTCTTCTCCCATAGTAGGTATAGGTCACACCAAGTGCAATGTGAGAATAGCATCCCATACTACTACTCCCACTCAATGCTCCTACTTGGTAACTAATGTGGATTGAGCACTTCACGACATACATACACAATTTCAACAATACACAAGATAATTAGTTTCAAATCAATTCTTTTGTGGGAGTTAGCTTAACCGACAAAGACCATGAGAGCTAGACATGGAATCCCGATATTAACCCCTATCGGATGAGGGATCCTTACTTGCCTAGAGCAAGGTCATGCTTCTTAGCATTTACATCGCTTTTCCAATAGCTACACCTATGCGGGCACATAGTTAAGGGATAAGGAGATTGCTACTAAGTAACTCACTCTCTACTAACGAGGAGTACTCATCTCAAGAGGTACTTTGGATTACAACATCTCAACTAACGAAGTGCAATCCACCTCCCCTTCATATCCTCTCGGTGCTAGGCATAACTCCACACGGATTTCTCAACATAATAGTCTATCTTAGAAAGCTCACTAGGAAATGGAGAGATTGTTACTAGACACTACATCTCAACTCACGAAGTGTGTCCACCTCAAGATTTCCCCTTTTTGCTCAACTTGACATAATACAAATCTTAAAAGAGTGTGTGTGTACATGTGCACACCTTGCATATAAGCATCATTTCATTATCATCAAGTTCTACTCATACTTTAACCTTGATTCATCAAGCTACACACTCTACATACTTCTTCATAATCATATACTTCATTTAGACATAAACTAGGTCAAACATGCAATTCAAGCTACATCAAACACAACACAAGACCCATTTCAAATATATATCTTCATTCCACATATTAGACCTTCAAGATCACATACTCAAACCATACTAAGTAACATCAAGTTCATCAATTAGCACCGCCACCCATAAGGTGGACCATACCGCTCAAATAGCAATTCATAATAAGAATTATACAATGAGAGCAACTCATCAAACAAATCAAAACCATCATTTAACCCATAAGCAATTTATCCAATATTTACACCATATTAAAAGGCCGTAGGCAGTAGCCTACCACCAACTACAAATTAAAGAAGACCCAAGTTCCATTACCCTACTCAAATCCTGCTCACTTAACCATTTTCAAGTCAAAATTGAAGTATGCATAAACAAGATTTTCATGGAGTTTTAACATCAAAATCATCTATTCAAACCAAGATAAATACATTTAAACCATTAGAACTTAGTTACAAGAAGACCCATAATAGAAATCAAAGTTTAGAAGAAGTTGAGTTTAAAACCCCTTTTTGAAAACCATTTTGGAAGTTGGCTTCTTGAATGGAAAGGTATTCAAGAATGGATACCATACCTTTAAGAGAAAGAAACCCACGAATTTTGATGAAGAAACACGTCCAAAGCAGCCCTCCTTTCCTTCCTTAACCTCTAGCCTTCAATGGAGTCTTGGAGAGAGTTTCTTTAGAGAGAGAGATGAATTTAGAAGTGAGGGGATTTGTCTAGGTCTAGGGTTTAAAACTAATTTAATATAACCTAAAAACACCAAAATTATACACCTAGGGTCTTATAAGACTTGGGGTGTATTTACATAAAACACCCCAAGTTGGCAGCCTTAAGTCGTGTACTGGCTGGCCTCATCGACGGGACCTCCTCGATGGACCGTCACGTTCACCACGGACCGTCATCGAGTCCCGTCGAGGAACACTTGGCTCTAACTGGAGCCTGTCCAAGTTTCCACTCTCTGTCACTCGCGATACCCTGGATCGACGGACCGTCCTGAGTGCGACAGACCGTCGCCATGGTCGTCGTGAGCCACAGATGGGCAGACTTTGTCCAAGTCTTGGGCCCTTCATCTAGGGCCCCTTGTGGGTCCTAGGTGGGGTCGTGCCCGGACGTCAAACCCCTAAACTAAGTCGTCTAGGTCTAAGGAACATACGACGCATGTTTCAAGTAAAACGAACACATAAAACTCATCCAAACTCGCCAAGACATACAAGTACATTCTAAGGCATACCATCCGAACGTCATGGACGTTTTTGGTCGATTGAACTCCAAACTTAACCAAACTTTGCACACTGCCTAAGGACACCAAACTAACTCCGTTTAACTTAAAATTAACTCAAGGAACAACCATGAGGCTCTAGTTCACCTTAGTTCATTTTGGGGCGTTATATTCTCCCCCACTTGGAATAACATTCGTCCTCGAATGACACTTAAATTTTAAGAACAGCAAGGACTCACTTAGCATCATATAATACACTTAGATCATGATCAAAACATCAACAATCAAAGCATCCATTAGCAAGGAGCATCATTTCACACTTTCAACACTTATCACCACAGACTACTTTTGCCAAACTTCACAAAGTCAAAACTCAACCTTAAACTTCTTTTATGGAGGAACTACCTTCTCCAACATTAAACATGCTCATATACAACAATTTTGCACATAATTAACTTAAATTAAGGCATGGCAAATTTATCTCAAATTGCAAATTTTTTTCACAGTGAATATTCACTGTAACATTGTCAAATATANTTGCACACTGCCTAAGGACACCAAACTAACTCCGTTTAACTTAAAATTAACTCAAGAAACAACCATGAGGCTCTAGTTCACCTTAGTTCATTTTGGGGCGTTATATTCTCCCCCACTTGGAATAACATTCGTCCTCGAATGACACTTAAATTTTAAGAACAACAAGGACTCACTTAGCATCATATAATACACTTAGATCATGATCAAAACATCAACAATCAAAGCATCCATTAGCAAGGAGCATCATTTCACACTTTCAACACTTATCAACACAGACTACTTTTGCCAAACTTCACAAAGTCAAAACTCAACCTTAAACTTCTTTTATGGAGGAACTACCTTCTCCAACATTAAACATGCTCATATACAACAATTTTGCACATATTTAAACTTCAATTAAGGCAAGGCAATTTTTTCTCAAATTGCATTTTTTTTTACAGTGAACATTCACTGTAACACTGCCAAACATACAAAACTTTCAAAATTCCACTCTTTGAGCAATTTATCAAGATGACATGATCATATGAACTATAAAACCATATAAACTCATCTTATAACACAAAAGCAACAATAACAAAGAGTTGAGACTTACCAAAACCATCAATCCGGATTAATTTTCCTTTCTAGCCCCCATCCCATAGGAAGGGTTCTTCTTGGGAGCATTAGGATCTAGGGAAGCTTGATTGACATCTCTCCCCCTTGATTTAAGGTTTGGGCAGTCCCTCATCTTGTGGCCTTTATTACCACATGCAAAACAACCATCCGATCCGGCAAGACACTTACACCCATGTTGCTTGCCACAAGTAGGGTACCTAGCCCTTTCATAGGAATGACCACCACCTTGAGAAGATTGATTTGGAGCCCTATCCTTGTTTTCCATAGAAGAATCTTGGGGATAAAACCTCTTCTTAGGTCTTTGGTGACTAGAATCATCCGACCTAGGTCTCTTACCCTCTTGCTTTATCTCCCTAATTTTGGACTCCTCAATTTGTTGTGCATAAACCATGAGCCTAGAGATATCCATGTTGTTAAGAAGCATAGCCGTACGACACTCTTTTTCCACCAAGCTAGACACGCCCATCACAAACTTGTTCATCCTAGCCCTAGGGTTGGCTTCCATGGTTGTGGCATACTTAGAGAGTTGGGTGAATTTGAGAGAGTACTCTTGCACACTCATTCCCCCTTGATGGAGGTTCATGAATTCAACCATCTTCGTCTCCCTCCACTCTAATGGAAAGAATCTATCTAGGAAAGCCTCTTTGAATTCCTCCCAATCAACCGGTCCTCTTTCTAAGGGTCTCTCACCCCTCCATTGCTCATACCACACTTGAGCAACATCCTTAGGTTGGTAAGCGGCCAATTTCGCTTTCTCCCTAGGGGTCACACCCATAGCATCTACCACCTTGAAAACCTCATATATGAAGCCTTGTGGATCTTTATCCACCTTAGTGCCATGAAAAGTAGGAGGGTTCATCCTCATGAAATCCCGAATCCTAGAAGCGGGAGTACTAGCATTTGGTTGGGGCCTATCTCCTTGGTTAGCTTGGCCCACAAAGTGATTGTTGACAATTGGAGCTTGGGCCGTCATGAGTTGGGTCAAGTTCATTAGGGCAGCCCTCAACTCTGCATTAGTCATATCACCCTCAACAAAAGGAGCTTGAGGCATAGGAGGCACTTGAGGTCCTTGAGGTTCCGGAGGCACTTGAGGTTCTTGAAGAGGAACTTCCTCATTTTCCTCCCCTAAGCCAACAATAGGAACTTGGTCAACACGGGGAAGGACTCTCTCATTTGGTACACCTCCCTCCTCCCTTCTATCGATCGATCTCCTCTCCTAAAAAAACACAAAAAGAAGAGGTTGAGAATAGACACCTTATATACTGAACTCTAAGGCACGATACTAGAATAGAGAAGAAAGTGAAACTTCTAGCATCCTATAGCCTCTTGTCCATGGATGTGTCGCGACTCACACCAATGACCAAGATACTACTAGATGTGGCTTGTGAGACTTTCAGACCTTAAACTATTTCCCAAAACCTTATGCTCTGATACCAAGTCTGTCACGACCCGAAAGCACCCCCTAAAAGTTAGGGAAACCTTCGAATCATGACCGGGTGTACTTGGCCCCTTTGGGGTCTCGTACAAGCCCTCTAACTAGCATTCATAACATAAAGCATGAAAAGTAGTGCGGAATTTAGAACTTTTCACGATAATAATAATAATAAAAGTCTTTTCATAAATACTAGTAAATCTTATCGTCACAAGACAACTTAAAGACACAACTGGGAATCTTAGGGACACGACCCTTTACAATAAAAGTAAATACATCTTTAAGTCTAAATATAGAAACTAAGAAACATAAAGCTATGTTCTCAAATATATGAGGACATACCCAAATCTCGAGAGATAGAATTCCCACGCTTCAACCTCGATCCTACAAAAAGGCTTCCAACCTATACTCATAAGGTATATAAAAGTATGGGGTTAGTACAACAATGTACTAAGTATGGCATATGCAAAAACATACAAAAAGGGACATTTTAGTAAAATAACTTTTAATGCAATTTAAATATAATATTCATGAATCTAGAAACAAACCAACATAAGAATCGACAATCAACACTTTATGGCACTTGACCAAAGTTAGAGTAACCAAAGGAACAATTCAATGAACTTTACTAGACTTACAATGAAAATTGAATAAAGCATCATAGTGAACATTTTGAATTCTTACAATGAAGACCTTAAAGTGAATGGCACGGTCCAAGTCATATGAACTCTTTTCCTTTGAAGTTGCCCTAACCCAAGGTTATCCTAAGACTCCCTAAGGTGAGCCAAGAAGAAATTTACATTACACCTCCCTTCAAAGAACACCAAAGCGACCCTTAAAACTACCAAATCTTAGGCTTACTTCGTTGGAATCACATCCACGACCTTGGCTGACATATGCAAAACACTCATGGAAATATAGGTCACACCAAGTGCAATGTGAGAGTAGCATCCCATACTACCACTCCCACTTAGTGTTCCTAATGGATTCCATTTACTCAAGTACTCCACAATAATCATCCATAACACTACACCATAGTACTCATTCAAACTGATTTCATGAAGGTATTCTTCTCCCATAGTAGGTATAGGTCACACCAAGTGCAATGTGAGAGTAGCATCCCATACTACTACTCCCACTTAATGCTCCTACTCGGTAACTAATGTGGATTGAGCACTTCACGACATACATACACAATATCAACAATAGACAAGTTAACTAGTTTCAAATCAATTCTTTTGTGGGAGTTAGCTTAACCGACAAAGACCATGAGAGCTAGACATGGAATCTCGATATTAACCCCTATCGGATGAGGGATCCTTACTTGCCTAGTGTAAGGTCATGCTTCTTAGAGTTTACATGGCTTTTCCAATAGCTACACCTATGCGGGCACATAGTTAAGGGATAAGGAGATTTCTACTAAGTAACTCACTCTCTACTAACGAGGAGTACTCATCTCAAGAGGTACTTTGGATTACAACATCTCAACTAACGAAGTGCAATCCGCCTCCCCTTCATATCCTCTCGGTGCTAGGCATAACTCCACACGGATTTCTCAACATAATAGTCTATCTTAGAAAGCTCACTAGGAAATGGAGAGGTTGTTACTAGACACTACATCTCAACTCACGAAGTGTGTCCACCTCAAGATTTCCCCTTTTTGCTCAACTTGACATAATACAAATCTTAAAAGAGTGTGTGTGTACATGTGCACACCTTGCATATAAGCATCATTTCATTATCATCAAGTTCTACTCATACTTTAACCTTGATTCATCAAGCTACACACTCTACATACTTCTCATAATCATATACTTCATTTAGACATAAACTAGGTCAAACATGCAATTCAAGCTACATCAAACACAACACAAGACCCATTTCAAATATATATCTTCATTTCACATATTAGACCTTCAAGATCACATACTCAAACCATACTAAGTAACATCAAGTTCATCAATTAGCACCGCCACCCATAAGGTGGACCATACCACTCAAATAGCAATTCATAATAAGAATTATACAATGAGAGCAACTCATCAACAAATCAAACCATCATTACCCATAAGCAATTTATCAATATTTCACCATATTAAGGCCCTTAGGGCAGTAGCTACACCAACATGACAAATACAAGAAGACCCAAGTTCATACCCTACTCAAATCATGCTCACATAACCCATTTTCAAGTCAAAATTTGAAGTATGCATAAACAAGAGTTTCATGGAGTTTTAACATCAAAACCATCTATTCAAACCAAGATAAATACATTTAAACCATTAGAACTTAGTTACAAGAAGACCCATAATAGAAATCAAAGTTTAGAAGAAGTTGAGTTTAAAACCCCTTTTTGAAAACCATTTTGGAAGTTGGCTTCTTGAATGGAAAGGTATTCAAGAATGGATACCATACCTTTAAGAGAAAGAAACCCACGAATTTTGATGAAGAAACACGTCCAAAGCAGCCCTCCTTTCCTTCCTTAACCTCTAGCCTTCAATGGAGTCTTGGAGAGAGTTTCTTTAGAGAGAGAGATGAATTTAGAAGTGAGGGGATTTGTCTAGGTCTAGGGTTTAAAACTAATTTAATATAACCTAAAAACACCAAAATTATACACCTAGGGTCTTATAAGACTTGGGGTGTATTTACATAAAACACCCCAAGTTGGCAGCCTTAAGTCGTGCACTGGCTGGCCTCGTCGACGAGACCTCCTCGACGGACCGTCACGTTCACCACGGACCGTCATGGAGTCCCGTTGAGGAACACTTGGCTCCAACTGGAGCCTGTCCATGTTTCCACTCTCTGTCACTCGCGACGCCCTGGATCGACGGACCGACCTGAGTGCGACGGACCGTCGCCATGGTCGTCGTGAGCCACTGATGGGCAGACTTTGCCCAAGTCTTGGGCCCTTCATCTAGGGCCCCTTGTGGGTCCTAGGTGGGGTCGTGCCCGGACGTCAAACTCCTAAACTAAGTCGTCTAGGTCTAAGGATCATCCGACGCATGTTTCAAGTAAAACTAACACATAAAACTCATCCAAACTCGCCAAGACATACAAGTACATTCTAAGGCATACCATCCGAACGTCATGGACGTTGTTGGTCGATTGAACTCCAAACTTGACCAAACTTTGCACACTGCCTAAGGACACCAAACTAACTCCGTTTAACTTAAAGTTAACTCAAGGAACAACCATGAGGCTCTAGTTCACCTTAGTTCATTTTGGGGCGTTATAGTGGAAGCAACGTTTAGGTGGATTAAATTGATGATTATAATCTGATTTTGTAGGGGCATGGTGGTCATTTCACTTACCCTTTGAAAAATCAGATTTTAATAAGTTAAGAAGAAGTCCGAGTTTGACTAAGTCTCCACCTAAATCTCCTAATCCTAAGCTACCACTCACTCTCACGTCTCTCTCTACTCCTACCTCACTTGCACGATCAGTCTTCATAAAAAGAAAAGAACAGAACAAAAAAATAAAGTTCATCAAAAACTTGAACGCTAAAACTCAAAGGTAAAGACAATCTGAAAACGTAAAGAAAAAAGGGGTTTCTCGACGGGATTGTGTTGAGATTTTGGTGGTGAGGCATGGTTTCGTGAGAATTGGCAGCATTGAAACAAGTGTTGAACGACATTAAGGTATGGGTTTTCTTCCCTCTTGGTCCCTCTCCCAAGAGACCCCTAAGGTTTAGTTTAATCTCAATAAAAAAAACTAAGGTTGTCCCCGTTGCATGCCCCTGTCATTAGATCCCTCTGAAAGAATTGATGCATGCGTTGGTATGACTTCTGGTAGATGATGTTAGGGCTGGTTGTGATTACGCGTTTGTATATGTGTTTGGAAATTATGTGGGAAATGACAAAGTGTTTTCGAAAATGTGTAATATGTTAACTTGTGGGTGCATGTGTGTGCCGTGACTTTGGTCTCGGATTGAAGCATGAATTTAACATGTTAAATTGTTGTATTTTACATGTATTAATATGTTAAAATTGTGATGTTCATATGAGTGTAATGTTGCTGAATTGAGTGAATAATCTTGATCAAAAGTAACCATGAAAACACACCTAGAGATGCACTAGATGCTACACGAAAATATGTATAAATCTAACGTTTAAAGGTTGAGAAAATGGACTGCAAAAAGGTGATCAAATTTCCAGCTTTTGGAAATTTGATTTCGGCCACTTACTGGAAAAAAATTTAGTTTAATTTTTTTTTTAAAAATGCATGAGGTCATTGGGGATTGAACCCAAGACCTCACCATATACAAGTTATAAAAAAATTAAATAATAAAAGGAATGAGGTATATGTGATTCGAACCCGTGTGCCTTGACCGAAAATAATACATAAATAAAGTGAGGCGTGTGGGGTTCGAACCCACAACCTCTCGGTCAAACAAGAGAATAGGAAGAAACAATTAAAATAAAATAAATGAGGTATGTGGGGATCGAACCCACAACCTCTTGGCCGAATGAGAAAGTAAGGAGAAAATACAAATAAAAATAAGGTGAGGTTGTGGGGAATCGAACCCACATCCCCTCGGTTCAACGGAGAAGAATTAAGGAAACAAAGAAATTAAATGAAACGTGAGTGTGGGGGTTCGATCTTGGATGCTAAGCTTAGACGTTTGAGATTAAGTAAAGAAAAGAAGAGAAAAATAAATGTAAGTGTAGGGACTCGAAATCGGGTCCCAAGCTGAAATGTTAAATCAAAAAATTAAGAGGAAGCTAAGTGTTGTCCAAGGGATTCGAAATCGGGTTCCCTTTCCCAATTCCGTATCAACACATAAGTCTTACGTGATTAAATAATTAATGAATGCTTCCTATGGGAATCAAAATTGAGACCTTGGCATACTTACAAGATGCATAAGTCTTGTACCACATAATCTTTGGTAAGTATAAGTCACTTAGATGAACTATGAATGTGTGTGTATGGACTCATAAGTACAGCATACGTTTATAAAGTAAGTGAACCTAAGATGTTATGTGATGAATGATGTGACCCTAGAAGGGTTAAGTAAGAGTGTGAAACACACTAAAAAGGCCAAGTGCATTGGCGTATGATGAAATGAACATTCACGTAAAAAGGGATGAGTAATTATGATGAGCTAATATAATAAAGCTAATGAATGTGGTGACAACATGATAAGAGGCTAAAGTGAAAGATGAGAGCGATCTCAAATGAGCCTAAGTAAATGTTACCAAAACGTACTCACCTATGAGAGTGTAAAGTTAATGAAGAGACCAGTCTATATGAACACTCTAATGAAAGTATTAAAGTTAATGCATACTTAATACTAATGATGAGATGAGAAATCATGTAATGAGCAATGATGCCCTCATGCTAGAAGCCAGCTTCTATGATGTGTGAGATGAATGTAATGGAACTTTATACAGAGCACCGATAGGCTAGCTATGAGTCACGATTCCTTCTTTCGGGAAGGCAGAGGTTCGTGTAAATCTCATGAGATGAGACTGTCCATTTAGGCGGGTATGGGTATCCTTATATCTCCTAGTCTTTGAACTTATGCAGCCAACATAGAGATCTAGCAGGGTTCAATTCCCTATATACGCTAGCATGTTTGGTTTCACTTTGGCCGGTGATTCCAACTCTTTTCGGTGTGAGGTAGACACAAGATTTCATGGAGCTCACATGATCTATGTCGGTTAAAGTTAAAGTTCCCAAAGAAAGAATGAGGCCAGCCTCTGTAATGCACAATATGAAATGAATGATACCCAAGGTGTTTGGTTAGGATAATCAAGAGGTAAACTAGACTCAAGTAATGACACTAGGTCGTTCTTGGTCATTGCACAGTGAACCCGATGAGAGTCGTAAACTACATCCTAGGTATAACTTGTATTGCACCAGCCTATGAATGAATGAAACAAATGAAAGTGAAGTATGTATGAATGAATGAAGCAGACTCTGTGTTTGCTAAAGAATGCTCCCTAGTTGAGGTCCCATATGTTGAGCCCTCATATTGGGAAGTCCTAATGTTAAGTCCATGATTCCAAGGTCTCATGGCATATGAAAGAATGATATGTGATATATGTACGTTCTATATGAAATATGTTATATGTTGTGTGCAATATGAAAAGAATGATGATGCATGTTACTCTCATAGCATGACTTTCCTTATCCGATTTGGCAAGTCCACTGACTTGACTTTCCATAACTCATGTCGTTAGGAGAGAGATCTTCTTAATCATGCATGTCCTTGGTGTGTGCTTGCATACACCCATACTTAGTACAAGTGTGTACTAATCTCATACAATACTCTACTTTTAGGTGCAGGTGAAGTTGGAAGTTAGAGCTTACGACACTACGTTAGAGCTATCCGAACGTGGAGCATTCATCCGGACTTGGTAGGCCCTTATGCTTTCGAGGATGCTTATGTTTTATATTCTAGCTTAGACGTAGACATGAGCTGGTGGAGAGTGTTCCACTAGCGTTTCTTTCTTTTTTACTTTTTTCAGACGTTGTATTGGCGCCATTTTGGCAACTTTATATGCAGTTATGAACTATTTCCTTCATTTGATTATCTCATTGTTTGAAATTTTGTATTTCTTACTATGAAGTCTATGTATACTTGAAAGCAAACAAAAGTTTTAAATTTTCCGCTAAAATTAACTTATACGATGTAATGATGACGTATGTAGGCTTGTCTGCGACCTCTGAGAGGTCAACGACGCCGATTTCAACTGGGGTCTAGACCCCGGTCGTGATTAATGTGGTATCAGAGCATTAGGTTAAATTCCAAGGATAATAAATTCACATTAACCACATTGAGTAGTTTCTAAGTTATGGTAGTAAAATACACCACTATCTTGAATTAGAGACTGCATGATGCGTAGGAAAATTTCCCTTTTTCTGATCTTATCATACTTTCCTTAATGACTAAATTCTTGGCGTTATGAGCGTATCTAACATCAATTCTTATTTTTTTTAGAAAATGAACACAAGGGGGAAAGCTGGTCGGGAAAGAGTAGGAGCAGCTGCTGGGGACAACCAAGTTCCACCCTGGGCTCCAGCTGCAGGAGTGGCCATGCCAGTTAACCCAGCTGGGTTGACTGACGCTGAGGTGCGGATAGCTTTGGGACATATGGCTCAAGCCATCACTGTGCAGGCTCAGGCTATGACGTCCCAAGCCAACAGACAGGAGGTTCAGTGGGAGAACCCACCAGACCACAACATGGCGAACAGGTTGCGAGATTTTACGAGGATGAATTCTCCAATCTTTACAGGATCTAAGACTGCAGAGGACCCTCAGGAGTTCGTGGAGGAGGTCCAGAAGATTCTGGTGGCGATGGGGGCCACGGAGATTGAGAAAGATGAGATGGCCTCATACCAGTTAAAGGATGTTGCACAGGCTTGGTGCAAGATGTGGCAGGATAGTATAGCGTTGGGTGGAGGTCCAATCTCATGGGAGCTGTTTAACACAGCCTTTCTGGAGAGGTTCTTCCCCATAGAGATGAGAGAGGCTAAGGTTGAGCAGTTCATCAACCTTAAGCAGGGCTCGATGACTGTCAGGGAGTATTCCCTAAAATTCGTTAAATTGTCCAGGTATGCCACTTCTCTTGTGTCGAACAGCAGGGATGAGATGATCAGGTTCCTTATAGGAATTTCAGAGGAATTGGAGGAGGAGTGTCGGGCTGCGATGCTCCATGATAGCATGGACTTGTCCAGGCTTATGGTACATGTACAGCAGGTTTAGGACAGCCGAAAGAAGTGGAGAGCCCGTGAGGTCAGGAGGTCTAACCCTTCTGACCAGGCAAGTTCCAGCAGAGGTGGTGGGAGGAGCACTTTTGGAGTTCGTGATCAACCCAGATTTAAGAAGGGGCATCAGAGTTCAGGGAAATCTAACTCTTAGAGGAGTGCAGCACCTAGAGGAGGCAGACCCAAGCTCAAGAAGGGCAATGGAGGTGATGTGCAGCGTTCTAGAAAGGAATGTGGCAAATGTGGCCGTATTCATAGTGGAGAGTGTAGACTAGGCACAAATGCCTGCTTCGGTTGCGGAAAGAGAGGACACATGGTCAGGGACTGCCCACAGAATAGGGGTCAGGCTGGAGGTAATGCTCAGCCTAGGCCTAATCCCCAGAATGCTACTGCAGCCGAGCCTCCTAAGAGGAACAAATTCTACGCCTTGAAGGGCAGGGAGGAGCAGGAGAAGTCTGCTGATGTGGTCACAGGTATGCTGCAAGTTTTCTCAACCTCTGTTTATGATTTACTTGATCCAGGGTCTACGCTTTCTTTTGTGACTCCCTTGCTTGCTCTTACTTTTGAAACACTACCTGATGTTTTGCATGATCCTATTGTAGTTAGTACTCCCTTAGGAGAAAATGTGAGAGCTGATAGGGTTCATAAAGACTGCCCATTAGTAGTATGTGGTAAGACTATGTGTGCAGACCTTGTTGAGTTACCCATGAATGACTTCGATATTATACTTGGTATGGACTGACTCCATAAATGTTATGCCTTCATGGATTGTCATAGTAGGGTTGTGAGATTCCGTTTCCCTAATGAATTACAGCTGGTCTGGGAGGGGTACAATTTGAGTCGTTCAAGTCCCTTGATTTCGAACCTAAAAGCTAATAAAATGATGTCCAAGGGATTGTTATGCCATCTTGTGAGTGTCAATGATCTAGATCATGACATTCCTTCCATAAACTCTGTGCATGTAGTGAATGAGTTCCAAGATGTTTTCCCCGATGATTTGCCTGGAGTCCCTCCCCCTCGAGAGATTGATTTTGGTATCGACCTAGATCCCGATACCAAACAGATTTCAATTCCTCCCTACAGAATGGCTCCAGCTGAACTCAAAGAGTTGAAGCTGCAGTTAAAAGATCTCACTAATAAGGGCTTCATCCAGCCGAGCATATCCCCTTGGGGCGCTCCAGTGCTGTTTGTGAAAAAGAAGGATGGAACCCTTAGGATGTGTATCGATTATCGGCAGCTCAACAAAGTTACTATAAAGAATAGGTATCCACTTCCCAGAATATATGACTTATTCGATCTGCTCCAAGGGTCTAGTTTCTTCTCGAAGATTGATCTTCGTTTCGGGTATCATCAGCTTAGGGTTAGGGATGAAGATATCCCAAAGACAGCCTTTCGTACCCATTATGGTCATTATGAGTTCCTAGTCATGTAATTTGGTCTCACTAATGCACCAGCTGCATTTATGGACCTCATGAACCGAGTCTTCCGTGAATACCTTGATTCTTTCGTCATAGTATTCATTGATGACATTCTCATCTACTCTAAGACCAAGGAAGAGTATGAACAACATTTGAGACTAACCATGCAGGTACTTAGACAACATCAGCTGTATGCCAAATTCAGCAAGTGTGAATTCTGGCTTAGATTAGTGACCTTCCTGGGTCATGTTGTGTCCGATCAGGGTGTGGAGGTGGACCCCAGGAAGACTGAGGCTATTAAGAACTGGCCAAGACCTCTTACTCCCACCGATATCCACAGCTTTTTAGGATTGGCTGTTTACTACCGCAGGTTCGTGGAGGGTTTTTCTTCCATTTCTGCCCCACTGACAGCTTTGACTAAGAAGAAAGCCAAGTTCGAATGGGCGGAGACTTGTGAGAAGAGCTTCTAGGAGCTCAAGGACAGACTCAGTTCAGCCCCAGTGCTTACGTTACCTAAATGTGGTGAGAATTACACTATTTATTGTGACACATCTAGGGTTGGTTTGGGTTGTGTTCTGATGCAGGGTGGTAAGGTGATAGCCTATGCGTCCAGACAACTCAAGGTTCATGAGAAGAATTATCCCACTCATGACCTGGAGTTGGCAGCAGTGGTGTTTGCATTGAAGCTGTAGAGGCATTACTTGTATGGAGTGCACGTGGATGTGTTCATAGACCACAAGAGTCTCTAGTACGTGTTCACACAGAGGGAGTTGAATCTACGTCAGCGGAGATGGTTGGAGCTATTGAAGGACTATGATATGAGTGTCCACTACCATCCAGGGAAGGCAAATATTGTAGCTGATGCTTTGAGAAGGTTGAGCATGGGGAGTATAGCCCACGTTGATGATGGGAAGAAGTAGTTGGTGAAGGATGTACACAGACTGGCCAGACTTGGTGTGCGGTTGATGGCTTCTACTAGCGGGGGTGTTTCAGTTCATCCTAGTTCTGAATCATCCTTGGTAGTTGAAGTCAAGAAGGTTCAGCATCTTGATCTTGTTTTGATGGATTTGAAGGACTCAGTGCTGATAAATATGAATGAGTCCTTTGCTTTGGGAGGTGACGGCATACTTAGGTACCAGGACAGGCTGTGTGTACCAGACGTGGATAATTTGTGGACCAAGATTGTTGCAGAGGCCCATGGTTCCAGGTATTCGATACATCCAGGTTCCACCAAGATGTATCATGAACTTAAGCAGATCTATTGGTGGGATGTCATGAAGAAGGACATTGCTGAGTA
The DNA here is from genome assembly GCA_016801875.1 of Solanum sitiens. Classification (NCBI taxonomy): domain Eukaryota; kingdom Viridiplantae; phylum Streptophyta; class Magnoliopsida; order Solanales; family Solanaceae; genus Solanum; species Solanum sitiens. Next base: position 521,897 of record JABWTJ010000131.1, on the reverse strand, counting down.
TGTGGCCAAGTGTCCTAATTGTCAGCAGGTTAAGGCGGAGCACCTTAAGCTTGGTGGTCTCACTCAGATGATTGAGGTTCCGACTTGGAAGTGGGAGGCCATTAACATGGACTTCGTGGTTGGTCTTCCAAGGACTAGGAGACAGCATGACTCCATATGGGTTATTGTGGACAGGATGACTAAATCTGCCCACTTTATCCCTGTGAAGTCTACTTACATGGCCGAGGATTATGCGAGACTCTACATTGATGAGATTGTGAGGTGGCATGGGATTCCTTTGTCTATCATTTCAGATAGCGGAGCTCAGTTCACTTCGCATTTCTGGAGGTCTTTCCAGAAGAGCTTAGGCACGCAGGTAAAGCTCAGTACTGCATTCCATCCTCAGACAGATGGGCAGGCAGAGCACACCATTCAAACATTGGAGGACATGTTGAGGGCGTGTGTGATCGATTTCAGAGGTAGTTGGGACGACCATCTGCCATTGATAGAGTTCTCATATAATAATGGCTATCACTCCAGCATTGGGATGGCACCGTTTGAGGCACTGTATGGTAGGAGGTGTAAGTCTCCAGTTGAGTGGTTCGAGGTTGGAGATTCATCCATTTTGGGTCCAGAGATCATTCATGAGGCCTTAGAGAAGGTCGGGGTGATTAGGGACAGGTTGGCTACTGCTTACAGTCGGCAGAAGTCTTATGTAGATAACTAGAAGCGACCCATAGAGTTTGATGTTAGTGACCAAGTATACTTGAAGATATCACCCATGAAGGGGGAGATGAGGTTTGTCAGGAAGGGGAAGTTAAGTCTGAGGTACGTTGGGCCATAAGAGATTCTACAGCGTGTGGGTGAGGTGTCCTATGAGTTGGCGTTGCCTGCGGAGCTAGCTTCTGTTCATCCAGTCTTTCATGTCTCTATGTTAAAGAAGTGCCTTGGTGATCCAGCATCGATTCTGCCTATTGAAGGTTTGGGGGTTGATGAAGACTTGTCCTATGAGGAGGTTCCTGTTGAGATTTTAGACCGGCACGTAAAGCGGCTGAGAAACAAGAAGGTTGCCACAGTGAAGGTATTATGGCGGAACCATCTTGTTGAGGGTGCTACGTGGGAGGCCGAGGCCAATATGAGATCTCGCTATCCTCATCTTTTCAGCTCTTGAAGTTAGACTCCTTACTCTTAAGTCTAAGTTCCCTTGTCTCCTCTATTTTTTGTTGATATTGCTTGACTTTGTAAAGTACTTATGTTATGATATGACTGGCATTGTGCTAGATAATTAGAAGTGTCATTCGGGGATGAATATTCCTAAGAGGGGGGGGGGGAGGTAATGTAACAACCTGAAAATGACTATGCTAAGTAATGCTTAAATGTACCTAGAATGCCTGGATTAGACCGGGTTCACACGGCTTGTTGCGCGTGGAACCAGACCTCAGAACCTATGCACTAGCCAAGCCAACCAACTTGGTGAGTTAATTGAGCTAGGCAAGGTGGGAACCAACCATGTAGGGCACTTGAATAGAAGAGATTCACCGGATGAGTTTTTACCGGACTTAAAAGGGGTAATCTTAGGTTTGGAGGGTCTAGGGGTAAAATGGTCTTTTCCAAGCTAGGGGTAGTACTGTAATTACCCTAATTAATTAATTAATTAATTAAATAATTTAATTAGAGGAACGGTTTGGGTTGGGTCGACCCGGAATGACCCGTTTCGCGATGGAGGCTTCACCCGGGTTCGAGCCTTGGTGGAAGCAACGTTTAGGTGGATTAAATTGATGATTATAATCTGATTTTGTAGGGGCATGGTGGTCATTTCACTTACCCTTTGAAAAATCAGATTTTTAATAAGTTAAGGAGAAGTCCTAGTTTGACTAAGTCTCTACCTAAATCTTCTAATCCTAAGCTACCACTCACTCTCACGTCTCTCTCTACTTCTACCTCACTTGCACGATCAGTCTTCATAAAATGAAAAGAACAGGACAAAAAAATAAAGTTCATCAAGAACTTGAACGCTAAAACTCAAAAGTAAAGACAATCTGAAAACGTAAAGCAAAAAGGGGTTTCTCGACGGGATTGTGCTGATGTTCTGGTGGTGAGGCTTGGTTTTGTGAGAATTGGCAGCATTGAAACAAGTGTTGAACGACATTAAGGTATGGGTTTTCTTCCCTCTTGGTCCCTCTCCCAAGAGACCTCTAAGGTTCAGTTTAATCTCAATCGAAAAAACTAAGGTTGTCCCCGTTGCATGCCCCTGTCATTAGATCCCTATGAAAGAATCGATGCATGCGTTGGTATGACTTCTGGTAGATGATGTTAGGGCTGGTTGTGATTACGCGTTTGTATATGTGTTCGGAAATTATGTGGGAAATGACAAAGTGTTTCCGAAAATGTGTAATATGTTAACTTGTGGGTGCATGTGTGTGCCGTGACTTTGGTCTCGGATTGAAGCATGAATTTAACATGTTAAATTGTTATATTTTACGTGTATTAATATGTTAAAATTGTGATGTTCATATGAGTGTAATGTTGCTGAATTGAGTGAATAATCTTGATCAAAAGTAACCATGAAAACATACCTAAAGATGCACTAGATGTTACACGAAAATATGTATAAATCTAACGTTTAAAGGTTGAGAAAATGGACTGCAAAAAGGTGATCAAATTTCCAGCTTTTGGAAATTTGATTTCGGCCACTTACTGGAAAAAAATTTAGTTTAATTTTTTTTTAAAAAAATGCATGAGGTCATTGGGGATTGAACCCAAGACCTCACCATATACAAGTTATAAAAAAATTAAATAATAAAATGAATGAGGTATATGTGATTCGAACCCGTGTGCCTTGACCCAAAATAAGACATAAATAAAGTGAGGCGTGTGGGGTTCGAACCCACAACTCTCGGTCAAACAAGAGAATATGAAGAAACAATTAAAAGAAAATAAATGAGGTATGTGGGGATCGAACCCACAACCTCTTGGCCGAATGAGAAAGTAAGGAGAAAATACAAATTAAAATATGGTGAGGTTGTGGGGAATCCATCCCACATCCCCTCGGTTCAACGGAGAAGAATTAAGGAAAGAAAGAAATTAAATGAAATGTGAGTGTGGGGGTTCGATCTTGGATCCTAAGCTTAGATGTTTGAGATTAAGTAAAAAAAAGAAGAGAAAAATAAATGTAAGTGTAGGGACTCGAAATCGGGTCCCAAGCTGAAATGTTAAATCAAAAAATTAAGTGGAAGCTAAGTGTTGTCCAAGGGATTCGAAATCGGGTTCCCTTGCCCAATTCCGTATCGACACATAAGTCTTACGTGATTAAAAATTAATGAATGCTGCCTATGGGAATCAAAATTGAGACCTTGGCATACTTACAAGATGCATAAGTCTTGTACCACATAATCTTTGGTAAGTATAAGTCACTTAGATGAACTATGAATGTGTGTGTATGGACTCATAAGTCCAGCATACGTTTATAAAGTAAGTGAACCTAAGATGTTATGTGATGAATAATGTGACCCTAGAAGGGTTAAGTAAGAGTGTGAAACACACTAAAAAGTCCAAGTGCATTGGCGTATGATGAAATGAACATTCACGTAAAAAGGGATGAGTAATTATAATGAGCTAATATGATAAAGCTAATGAATGTGGTGACAACATGATAAGAGGCTAATGTGAAAGATGAGAGCGATCTCAAATGAGCCTAAGTAAATGTTACCAAAACGTACTCACCTATGAGAGTGTAAAGTTAATGAAGAGACCAGTCTCTATGAACACTCTAATGAAAGTATTAATGTTAATGCATACTTAATACTAATGATGAGATGAGAAATCATGTAATGAGCAATGATGCCCTCATGCTAGAAGCCAGCTTCTATGATGTGTGAGATGAATGTAATGAAACTTTATACGGAGCACCGATAGGCTAGTTATGAGTCGCGATTCCTTCTTTCGAAAAGGCAGAGGTTCGTGTAAATCTCATGAGATGAGACTGTCCGTTTAGGCGGGTATGGGTCCCCTTATTTCTCCTAGTCTTTGAACCTATGCAGCCAACATAGGGATCTAGCAGGGTTCAATTCCCTATATACGCTAGCATGTGTTGGTTTCACTTTGGACGATGATTCCACCTCTTTTTGGTGTGGGGTAGACACATGATTTCATGGAGCTCACATTATCTATGTCGGTTAAAGTTAAAGTTCCCAAAGAAAGAATGAGGCCAGCCTCATTAATGCACAATATGAAATGAATGATACCCAAGGTGTTTGGTTAGGATAATCAAGAGTTGAACTAGACTCAAGTAATGACACTAGGTCGTTCTTCGTCATTGCATAGTGAACCCGATGAGAGTCTTAAACTACATCCTAGGTATAGCTGGTATTGCACCAGCCTATGAATGAATGAAACGAATGAAAGTGAAGTATGTATGAATGAATGAAACAGACTCTGTGTTTGCTAAAGAAGGCTCCCTAGTTGAGGTCCCATATGTTGAGCCCATATATTGGGAAGTCCTAATGTTAAGTCCATGATTCCAAGGTCTTATGGCATATGAACGAGTGATATGTGATATATGTACATGCTATATGAAATATGTTATGTGCTGTGTGCAATATGAAAAGAATGATGATGCATGTTACTCTCATAGCATGACTTTCCTAATCCGATTTGGCAAGTCCACTGACTTGACTTTTCATAACTCATGTCGTTAGGAGAGAGCTCTTCTTAATCATGCATGTCCTTGGTGTGTGCTTGCATACACCCATACTTAATACAACTGTGTACTAATCCTATACAATACTCTACTTTTAGGTGCAGGTGCAGGTGGACGTTAGAGCTTACAAGACTACGTTGGAGGTATCCGGACGTGGAGCATTCATCCGGACTTGGTAGGCCCTTATGATTTCGAGGATTCTTATATTTTCTATTCTAGCTTAGACGTAGGCATGAGCTAGTGGAGAGTGTTCCATTAGTGTTTCTTTCTTTTTTACTTATTTCAGACGTTGTATTGGTGTCATTTTGGCAACTTTATATGCAGTTATGAACTATTTCCTTCATTTGATTATCTCATTATTAGATGGTTGTGGTGAACTGATGTGAAATATGGTATTTCTTACTATGAAGTCTATGTATACTTCAAAGCAAACAAAAGTTTTAAATTTTCTGTTAAAATTAACTTATACGATGTAATGATGACGTATTTAGGTTTGTCTGTGACCTCTGAGAGGTCAACGACGCCGGTTTCGACTAGGGTCTAGACCCCGGTCGTGACAGATGCTTTGTACTCAACAAGGAAAGAACGTGTGCTATTTCAGTACATAAATTATAGTGTACTAATAATATCACACGCCCGATCAAGGATATGAAAGTAACAATTTACCACAGTACAGTAACTCATTATAAATTCATATAGACTTAAGTCACATATAATGCATCTCAATCCACTAATGGAAGGATAAAGACATATCCTTTCATGAAACCCAAACTCAATATGTTAGTGTACAAACGTGGTACCCGAGTCATTTAGTGTGGTACTTGAGCCAACCATATAAAGATATTTCTTTACCAGACGTGGTATCCAAGGAACCATTAGTATATACCATACATGGTTTCTGATCCAATCATGGGATATCGTATACCATGCACAGTACCCAAGCAAACCGACAATCACAAATAATCATGCATAATCACAAACAAAATGAATACTACCACTTGAAAGCCAAAAGTTACACAACATGTCAACTGTAAGAGATTATCAATACGATATCATTCCATATGCTTTTATATGATTTCCCTAACATGTATTGAACACATGATATTATAAAACATTAGACATGAATACACGCATTAACCAGAAACATTCAACCATCACCTACCTCGAATCAAGTCTCATTACAAAAAAACGTCAAATTGCGGGGGTTAAAATTACATACTACGACAGTCAGTAAGCCCCGCAATTTGTTGTTATGGCATTTGCAAAAAACCCTACTGTTAGGTCTGCCACAATTAAGTCGTAGGGCTTTTTCACCAACCCAGTTACCAGTAGCAGGGGTTATTCGCGGGGGTTTTGAATCCCCCAAATCGATATCAATAAACATGTACGTCATATTCTGGGAATCAAAACCCCAAAAAATTGTGAATCTAGGAGTAGGGAAACCCCCGCAATTTATGAATCACATTATAATTAACAGGGGTTTGCAATTCATGAATATAGTAAACTTTTTACAGCATTCTGCTAGTTATTTTCAATTTTAAATATTAATTACTAATTAACATGTACATCATATTCCAAACCTAAAAAGACATATTAGTATTAAAAATAAAGCATATTTCAAACACACTAATATATCACTAAGCGTACTATTAGTTTTACAAGCTATATTGAAATACGTGATTCACCCAAACCATTACGATTACAAGGAACTTGAAAGCACTCCAAAAATTATTGGTTTATTTTGCTTTTATGGATGAAAAGTCTTCCCTAGCATCCAAACTCAAGAAAGGACCTGCAACAGTTCATGGAACATCACATAACTACAAAACAAAATACACAGTAAAGGGATATTGAAGGAGATAACTTCAGCCTTAGGAAGAGGGTGTTGTCATTGATGCTGTGAGTCACGGAGAAAGACATAAGACCGGAGAAAGATATAAGCCCCTTTGGGTTTCTTCTCAAAACCAAAATCTTCAATTTGATTAATGAAGAAAGAATGGATTCAGCCAATTTAAGCATGGGAGAAGCTCACAGATGAATTACTGACTTCCTTAATCGCTTCTCAGATGTTGTTCATCTCAAGACGCAAAGTCTTTATGCCTAATTTTCTCTATCTCTTAAAATTCATCTTTTCTCTTTTCTCTATCTGATGCCCTCATCACTTTCTAGGATGCTAGCAGAGTAATGAGACAGACTAATAGATAATCTCTGTATGCAGATATATACTCCCTCTGTTTCAGGCCTTACAAAGTTATCGACTCAAAACTTGGTTGAATCCTACATGACTTTTGAAAAAGCTGACAATGCAATTACTCAATAGTTCCGCAACTGGGAATCAACTTAAGCTTCAGAAGCCCTTTATGTCATTGCCTATGAAATTAGAAATCTAGCGGAAAGAGCAAATAGAGAGTTGGCTTCTATTGAAAAACTCCTGACAAGTTGAAAAGGGCTGGTTCATTTCTCATGTAAGTGTGGGGTCCTTGCTGAAAAAGAATCAAAACGTGTTGGAGCTTTCTATGTGACTTGGCAGGTTTTCAAAATTTAGTTTAAGCTAGGAACAGTTCACTTGTGTAAAAGTGTTAGAAGAAGCATTGAAATTGCCTGCATTTTTTATTTTGAGGAGTTTCATCTTAGGGATAAGTTTACTTACATGTATTATACTTGACGGTTGGAGGTGTACAATGAACATTTATCCGCTGCTGATCATAAGCTATCATAGCCATGCAATCCACGGAAAGAAAAAAATATAAAGATTATACTAAAATATCTGATAACTGTGAAGCTCTAAATCGGAATCTTACCTAAAACATTGTGTTTGCTCTTAGAAGGGGGGAGCTACGACTTTTTCGACGTGCTCTGCAGGAAAATGAAGACCAGTTTTTGAGGTTTGGCGTTTATCTTGTCCTGAAGAAGTTAGATCTCCAAGTTTACCAGAGGTTACTAAAGATGTTCTATATCATCCAGTAGCAGAAAGAGCAGAATAAAGCTCACCAAATCAAGTTAGACTTAATTGTTACAGCTCTCAAATGGCTTGAAATTGATATGGATGTTAATGAGATGGAGTGTATCACACCCATTTTGTTATATAAGAACCTTGTGATTCATTGGTACCATTTGTATCCTGTTTTTCATGCGGTCAGACGTAGCTCATCCACCGAAACAATTGAAAACTTGAGTCTTCAAAAGAAAGTCTAGACTTACTTCTCCAACACCAAAGAATAAGAATGTGTGATCAGCTAAGGACCCTCCAAGCAGCTTAAGCAATGCAACTAGCCCCCCAAGTGCCACAACAGTTATCCCCTGCAACACTAATGGGATCAGAAACTTGAACAAACACAAATGTTGGTGATATAGGCCAAAAAATGCAGCATACATGTATAACATCATTGAATACCAAATGTGTGGTACCATATTTCACAATAGCTCAAAAGTGTTGTGATTCGCAAAATCTTCATAATGTAGATGACGTCACAAATATAAGACTTAGACGTTACACTAAAGGTGATTTGTTCCTTAGCGAGTTTCAAATTACTAACCTGTACAAGAACTTTTGCGCAGTAGTTTTGCTTCAAAACCTTCATGAATTCATTAAGAAAGTCGTAGAATTTCTACAAGAAGCAAAAAAGGAACAGACATGTATCAAGAAGATTCTGCAAATCCCAATGTATCATATATCATATCATCATATATTATTATAAGTGGGAACAAAATAATTTAAAAGTTGAATTACGATTTTACCTTTATTATAAATTAAAATATATAAAACATTTAACTATTTAATTTAAATATTAAATTGTTCCATTTTAATTAAAATGTTGATGACTTTTGCACTTCCTTAGGTTAATTCCTAATTAAAATATCTAATTTAATAATATCTATTCTCTATAGTCTATATGTATATAATTCTCCTTTTCTGAGATTTTAAAAGTCTAAATAATTTGATTAATGTTTTATTCTCTATCTATAATTACTATGATTAAATTAAATTATATTAAATTGATTAGTAAAAAGAACAACCCTCCATCTCCCCACGTCTAAGACCATGATTATTTCATTAAATATACAAATTCTTTTACTTTTCATCTTCTCTTTTAATTATTAATAATACTTAGTTATGAGTTAATGACATTAATCATCTTTATTTTTCTATCTTAATATAAATGGCTTTGTAGAGTTAAAGTTATGATCTCCATTCATAATTCCTATAAATCTTTTTTTAAAAAACTAAATGGTGATGCTCGTAGGCCTCTTTTATATAAATCTCTAACTAATGGAGTAACATTTTTTGTTCACCAATTACTTCCTTTTGATGAGATTATTTCAGCGATTTCAAGTACTATTTATGTTATTTTTTTTGTTTAAAAATAATAATATTATATAAGATTTTAATAGTGATATTTTGTATCCTACTTTCATCATTATCACTTTAATTATCACTTTAGATGACTATTTTTCAAATGGTTTGCTGTTTTAAGAATTCTTGAATTTATTTGGAATCTTATACTTATATATTGTATTTTGCCATGTAGAATATCATTTTTTCTTATTCATATTGTATCATCTCATGGATTATCATAATATACATTATTCTACTTCTTTTATTAATGTGGATTGTAGGGACACGTACAAAAAATTGATGGTTATTGATGGAGTAACTCATTCTTCTTATTGAGATTTTTGTAGCTTTAATGATTATTCATGCATGATTTTGCTAGATATCTAGTTTGTTTAAAATTTATGTTTACTTCTCTTTTAATATTATTTTTTATTTAGATTTGAATTTTATAATCGATAAGCTACTTTTTAAAAATTGAGATATTTTCGAATTGATGTATGTTCAAATAGTTTATATTATCGACGTATATCATGAAGAAGACTCTTCAATTTTGATAGGGTATCGGAGAAAGAGACAATACGAACTCGAAATATTATGTACTAATTTTGTGTTTACTTTTCCATCCATATTATTATCGATCAAAGTCTTATGAAGCATGTACACATTGTATTTTTTTTCCTTCTCTATTTTTTTTGTGTTTTTTCCTTCTCTATTAGACTTCTTAATTTAGTTTTCGAGGAATGCTTTATTTTCGTAAGTCTAAATACTTCTTTGAGCTCAAATTAGCCATTTGTGACTTTGTTGAAAGTTTGCTAACTATTAACCAAAGTTCAAAAGTTATAGTATATTGCTTAAAAAGGATTAATTTGAAACATCAAAATGTGTCCCTCATTGGTGCTTTATGGTTATATTATTAAAGATTTATTTATAATTTTTGTATTATATTATTCATTACCTTTTGTTTACATACTATATGTTTTCATTGCATTTTAGTCATTCTAACATATCTAGGAATACACGTGCAAAGCACGTGTCCAGAAACTAATATTTACAACAAGTACGATGAATACAATTGCATTTAAAGTCATTAGAACAATTAGATTTGTAATATAAGAGAAAAAAAATAGAGGTTGATGGTGATATGAATACAAATATTTTTGAAGCATAACCAACTTGCTTCCTTATATGAAATACATTCCTAAAAAAATCACATGAGACCTCTAGTTAAAGGTTGAAGAACTAGAGGTATTCTTTACTAACTAATAAATACAACAGTTCCCTTCTCTTAATCTTGAACCAAGTGTGTGACAAAGTTTAGTTCCCAAGTACACGAAGAAATTACGAGAGCCGCCACATTCAAAATCTCTTTTCTCACAACTATTTTCTCAGATCATTCAGTTCTACAAAAACCCAAATGAGAAACAGACAGACAAACAAGTGAAACTTTAATGCCATAAGTTACAGGCTTCCTAAATAACTAGTTACAACCTGAAACGTTCATTCTAGCACTTACCAAGCATTCTATATTTCAAATGTATGAAAAGTGTCTCTTGAGAAATATGCCATACTTACAACATTTTGTAATCTTGCTCCCATGGCATTGTAACACTCCGGAAGTTCCATGACTTATCTAGAACCTTACTTGATGAACTAAGTCTAAAACAGTGCTTCTAAGCCTAAGTTATTTTATTCGATCTAATTAGAAAGTGTTAGAATCAAAACGTCAAGAAACGACCAAGACATCCGGAGACTAGTGAAATTGAGCTAGTGTGCCTTGGTGTGTTTAAAGGGGTTTTAATAGTCGAAATTAAGTCAAATTTGGTGGAAAGGTGTGAAATATATAGCAGAGTGCATTTAGGGTTGAAACGTACGGGTACGACTCCCCAAGGACCACCCTAAGGGTCCTTGAGGAGGACCCTAACATTTGACCAAAAAACAGTCATTTGGCAGTGTGCAACCACGAGCACAAACGATGAGCCATCGTTTGAACGACGTCCGTCATTTTGTGTCGTTTGTTGAAACTTATACATTTTCCAAAATGTATTAAAAACCAAGTCTCTGATCCAAACCACAGATGACCAGGGCGGTCCGTGGTTGGATCGACGCCCCGTTGACGGGGAGTCATCGATTGAGGCTTCACTGCACTGTCCAAATTCGACCAAGGATAGGTTAATTAGTTAATAAGTTAATTAATTAATTAGGGGTTAAGGTGTGGTTAATTAAGTTAGTTGGGGACTGTAAAAGAGTTAACCCTCATTTAACTAACTCAACACTCATTATTTTCCCAAACCTAACTCTCTCCAACTTCTCTGTACTTTCTATCTCTATTTCAAAGACTCTCCATTGAAGACCAACTTCAAGGTTAACTAGGGCTCCAAGAATCAATATTTTTTCCATAAATATTCAATGATTGTTAAGGTATGAAAGATTTTCACTCTTGGGATCTCTTTCTCCAAGAGGCTCTTCAAAATTGGTTTCCAAAAATGTGTAAAACATGGGTTTACATTCAATTTCATGAATTCCTTTTCAAATTGATTTAATGTTGTATTGTGTTGGTTTATATTGATAATCTATGGTTGATTAATGGTGAAATTGTTGTAGTCCTTAGTCTTTGACCTAGTTTTTATAAAAGCTTTGTGATTGAACCCTTTTCCCTAAACCTAGCTATGAATTGAACTTGTAGATGATTAGGCTTGCTAGAATTGATTATGTTATTGTTTAATTAACTATCTATTGATGAGGGTGATTGTATTCTTGGATAATTGTGATGAATGGGGGTAAGACCTTGAAGGGGTCTTGTATACTATTTGGTAAGACCTTTATGATTATGAGTTCTCTTCTTGAATAATGATGGTTTATTCTTGATGATGATGCTTAATTGAAGTATGATTATGTGAATTGATTAGGAAGATGATGATATCATGAATATGATGGCATTATATTAGTATGTTGAATTGTGAGATCTTGACAGGGTATGATCATGCAAGGTTGAATGTGATTCTCTTTTGTGCTCTATTATAATGTGACTATGATGTAATGATTTCACTAGATAATGGGTTTTGATGAAAGGAAGTTCTCATTCCAAACCTAAGATCTTTGATCATGATTATACAAGGGTTTAGTCTCATACGGCCTATATTAAGATTGATGATTAAGAATGACTTAAAGGCATTTCAAAAAGGGACTTTAGCTTAGCACAGAGTGAACTAGATAAGAGAGGCGTCCCTTCCCAATGTGGGAAGGTAGGTTCACAATGATTCTTATGAGATGGAGACTACCATGCAATATGCATACATGAGTTTCTAATGTATCTCCTACTTTCTTAACAATGTTGCCCCTATAGGAATACTAGCTAGTGGATTCATGTAGAATGCTATGTTCATATTTTGGTTCTACCTTGGCAAGTAGAGCACCTTCTTTTGGTGTAGGGTTTCATGACAACGGATTTCATATTTAGCTCACATGGTCTATTGTCGATTAAGGAGATTGTTCCCGAAAGTAAAATGAATGAATGAAAGTAATAAAGATGGACACTAACTAGGGTGACTTAAGGGGTACTACTTAGTATGGTAAGGGTATAGGACATTACTTATGCATTGCACAAGTTGGCCATGAACGAAGTCCTAGGAGGTTGTTCTTCTGTTCCTATGTACTTATGATATCATGAAATATTGATATGACTTTATGATAATGTTTTTCTTGCTTATATGAACATGTCTTGGTGATGATGTGATAGTAACTTGTATATGCTCTTGTATGTGCATAAAGGTTTTCCAAATGACTTAGCATTTTTAAAGAAATGGTCCCCCATATGTATGTCTTCAAAGGTTTTATGTGCATATGTTTCCATACTTAGTACAAGTGGTTGTACTAACCCATATTCTTTATATTTCTACAAATATGTAGTTTCGGGCCGTTGAGGTGCTTCGAGGCCATTTGCAAGAAGACTTGGACTTTTTCCCAAGTTGTTGGTGAGTCCTCAAAGTTCGAGGCTGAGGACGATTTCCTATCTTAAGTAGTATTGCTTAGGTCTAAAGAGACTTGTTGTTTCCTTATCTTTGAGACTATTGTTGTAAGCCTATATGTGGCATATTGTACATGTTTAAGGGCTATGACCAAACCTTTGTAATTCTCATTGGATGGTTATATATGAAACTATGATAGACTATGTTAGACTATATTGATGATATTGCCTATGTGATAAACGAAAAGTCTATGTAAACTTCATCAGAAAGGAGTCTATTTAAACTCCATATATGATAAGTGAGAAATCTAAGTATACTTCACTATGTAAAAGTGTTAATTTTTTCGAATTTTCTACCTATGATTTGAAATGATGTATTCTAAGAGCTAGTATAAGGGCTCTTCGAGGATGAAGATGCATGTTACGTCTAGAGGGTGCTCCCCGGCCGTGACAGTCATTTCCAAAAAAATGAATGTAAATAAGTTAAATGAAGTACAATTTTAATAAAAATGCTTGATCTAATATCATATTTAAATTTCCAAAGTTAACACATATAAATAAATTATAGTTACAACTACAACTATCATGATAAATTATATTTTCAGAACTTACTAATAAAAAAAATGAGACAGAGACAGACACAGATTGTCATCCGAAATTCACCTCAAAATACTTCAAAATGAAATGTTGGACTGCTTGGAGAACTTACTAATAGAATCTTTCTATATGGATGTTCAAATTACTATAGTGTATCTAATATTACTATATTATATAGAATGACTACCTTAAGTTAATATATATGATGAATCGAAAAGCTAACTAGTGTTATAAAATAAGGAAAAACTACCTAGCTTATTGTCTGCTTTTGAATCTAGCTAGTTGACTTTGGCAATCAATGGAGTATAAATTTGGAAATAGCAATCAATGGAGTATAAATAAGGAAGAACTGATTCAATAGTGTTTAGCAATCAATAGAGTATACATTTGGAAATTTCTTCCCTCTACTGATTCTACTACCACTCCTACATCCTTACTAAACAATTGTTTTGGCCAAATGAAGTCTCTCAAGAGATTTGAGAATTTCAGTTCATTATTTGGCAAATACCAACTTGGACAGCTAAACAATGAAAACTACAGCTAGATTACAACTAAATAAACCTAATTCTACCACAAAATACATGTTCAAAATTGATAATTTCGAAGGATGAAAAATATAACTAATTAACCTAATTCTACCTCCATGCATCTCTCCAAACAGACATCAAACAAACTTACCTAGTAATACAATCAGTAATTTGTACAAAATTCTCAAATTTGTGAAGATTCAGATGAGAAAATCCAAAGAATTGTGGTAGATTCATTTCTTAAAAGGTAAGAAGTGGAAAATAATACCATAGAATGCCTATCCCATTTCGAATCTGGTGAATATATCAAGTTTACAGAGTTGTGAGGTAGCTGAAGCAGTGAAGAAGTGGAGGTAAAGAGAAATGTGCCGGCGAGAGAAGCTACGACTGAGAGTAACCCGAGAACATTAAATGGAAGGTGTCAAATTAGTCTTGGTTTTGTTATTTGTGACAGATTTACCAAGAGCTGGTCAAGTCCTATTTAAAATGTAATTAAGTAAATCTGGGAGCAAATTAACATTTCTAAAACTTTCTAATCTTTTATAAAATACAAAAAAATACTTCATTTTTTAACTTCAATAATTCTATCCAAATCATTTAAAAAAAATCTTTTCTTCTTCTCCAGCGCTCTCTCTTCTCTCTTTTGTTCTTCTTCTTTTTCCTTAGAAATCCGAAAATCTAGTCATCTCCATTATCTTCCTCTCCGACTATCTCTATTATTTTCCTCCTCATCTCCGGTCGTGACTATCTCTTTTCTTGAACTGAATCGACTTAAAATGGGTACGTTATTTTTTTGAAAGATTTTACAATTTTCAAAGTTTTTTTCTTGGATTAATGAACAATAAATTGTTTTATAGACGTAATAATTAAATAATGTTGTAATAGTGACTATTATTTATTGTTTTTGAAAGACCATCAACCAACCCAAAAAACTCTAATTTTGAGGATATATATGTATTGTTAACATTGAGTGAAAAGTCATTTTTTGTTGCTTTTGTTGTTCTTTTTGTGGCCATTTTGTTGATATGATTTTAGAAATATGGTCTTATTGAGTTGTCCAACATATATTTCAGTTGTTGAAAGATATATCGTATGTTGCCACATTTTATTAATATGTTGGTGCATATTCCTACCGATATATCATATGTTGTAACGTGAAACGTATGCGTTAGGGCAACACAATGGTCATTTTTGGCAACATAAGGTTCATCTGTAGAAACTTAAGATTCATATGTGGCAACATAAAATTCTTTTGTGGCAACATTAGATACATCTGTGTTAACATAAGATTCATATGTGGCAACATAAGATTATAAGTGGCAACACAAATTTCATGTGTCGCAATAGTAGGTACATATTTGGCAATATAATGTTAATTTGTGGCAACATAATGTTATTATTATTTTATAATGAATTGTAAACTCTCAATCTTTTTTTATTTACCTAAAAAATGAAATAATACAAGAAGTTTCATCCATGACAACAACTCAATCTTTTATTGGTGTTGCTTCCTCTTCTAACATCAAATGCTCTTTTTGTGTATGCGAAGAATGTGAGCAACCACATTATTAATTTATTGGTTATATTAAAAAAATTACTGATATTTTTAAGGAAATGTCTCATAATATTGATGTCCAAAGATCCAAGAAGATTTCAGAGCCTTTGAAGTTAAGGAGGTTTAAAAAATCTATTTCCCAAACACTTTCTATAATTAGTGAGAAGAAAGAGAAAGACAAAGAGAAGAAGGCAAAGGACGAGAAGGAGAAGAAGGCATTGGAGTCAAAGGAGAAGGAGAAGGATAAGAAGAAGGAGAAGAAGAAGGAAAAGGAAAAAGAGAAGCATAAAGAAAAAGCGAAAGCGAAAGGAAAGAGAAGAAAGTCGAAGTCATCATTTCCGATGTGAAGCAACAATATCCATCTGAAGGTTTTTACATTGACGGCGAGGGTCCAACTGAACTAATGTCATCCTTCTCGCAATGGATATACGAGGATCTTTACAAGCATCACGCAAAAAAGTAAGGTCATTAAGATATTATTAGTATTTCCTCTTGTTGTCACTAAATAATTATTTATAATGATAACACAATTGCAGAAGAGACAAGGATGATCACTACTTAGACAATCGCTCGAAACTTGAGTTTGACTAACTTGATTTTGTAGTTGCATTTCCAAAGAATAAGGTCTGGTCCTACGTAATGTCTCAACCTAATAAGTGTTGGACTGGTGATGTAAATCCATCCCACTTTATGTTTTGATTAATATATGAATATATACAAATAAATTAATACAAATATACACTTGTTTGATGCATTTGTGCAGTATGTGGATGTCACTTTTTAGTATTTGCATAAGAAGTTGATGCAGAGTGATTCTGAATATCGATATACCACTACTAGTTGTTTTTTCAAAATATAAATTGACAATGCTATTGTTGTTCCTGAATATGGGAATAAAATCGTTGGCACTATCAAAGGGTTTGGTATAGCTTGTGGACTGCCTTGGCACTTGACAGATGATGTTAATGTCCCTGTAAATAGTAATAGAGACTTCCATTGGGTCTTGGAAGTCGTTGCATTGAGTAACGGTGCATAAAAGTGTATGATTCTATGTCATCATTTAGGTCTAACAGAAAATTATCCTTCGAGATTCAAAAGTTGTCTACAATGTTAACAAAGTACCTTGAGTTAAGCGGTTTTTTTGAGAAAAGAGAGCGAACCAACTGATCAGTTCTTGAATGTTACCAAGGAAAGAACAAATCTCACTCATTCAAAGTCAGACATGTTACTGGTATTGCCCGACAAGGAAACAATAGTCTGTAAGTATCACAATATATTTTGTCTTACGATTATCAAAATATGATGTTATTGTATTTTCTAATTGATGATATACAATGCAGAGATTGTGGACTTTTTGCTGCTGCATATGCTAAGTTTTTGTGTCATGGACTAGAAATACCATCTTGTGGACATAGTTATGAAAGCCTTCGCATGAGATATGCTTCACTTATATGGAATTATGGAATTTTAAAGGCTCGGAATGACTATGTTAGTAACAATAAAGTCCCACAGAGGCCTAGACCTAAAAAAGCAAAGTTCGATAAAAATGTTGTGGTTACCGCCATTGATTAGATTGGTGGTTATGTATACCATTGTGGATTATTTTTTTGTTGATAAGTTGTATAAAACAATTGGTGAAGTCTTAATTTTTGCTGATAATATTAATATAAATGATTTTTATGATTCTTTTTATTTTGTTTGAACAATTGTTAATTATGATGGAAAGTAAGAAATGTGGTCTCTGTGGCAACATATATAACTTCTACTGTAAAAAATAACCACATAATTATCTGCACGAGGACCAACAGAAAGGATACATGTGGCAACGTATTTCACAGAAATAAAAATTATGGTAACATATGTCACAGAAAGGATATAAGTGGTAACATTATACTATATAACATATTCCACAGAAAGAAAGTATGTGCCCCAACAGAACGTATATATGTGGCAACATATGTCACACTTTGAATTGTCAAAATTCGGAAAAAAATAATTAAAACTCCTTTAAAACAATCGTCCCGTCATTTTCCCTCTTCCCTCTCTCCTCTCTCCTCTCTCTCCTCATCTCCTCTATAAAAGTCATTTCATATTCCAAATTTTATTTGTTTTTGCTAATTTCCATCTTTGTTTTCTTTTTTTCTCCTCCTCTCGTTCCATTATTCCTTCACAGATGAAATTTGTTGTTGCAATATTTTCTACAACATCAATGGTAATCTAATACGATCCTCTTCCACAAAAAGGCATCGTTGTCCTCATCATTTCTAGTTTATTATTGATATATTTTAAGGTGATATTTAGTTAGGGTTAAAAATGCTTACTTGAGATCCCTGCTTACTCGTACTTGTTTGCCTTGTGTTTGTCTCTTTTTTGGTTGGGCAATTATTTTTTCTTGAAATATTTTTTGATTTCAAAAAGCTTCATTTGTAGTTCGTTGGATAGGGTTTAGGGAGGGTTTTGTGGTTTGTTTGTTGGTTCATGTGTGGCATTGAATCATATTTGTTGTTTGTGTTGTTGTGTATTGTGTTGTGTATTTAAAAAATCTAAACTTCATTTGTAGGTCATGTGTAGCATTCAAATATTTTATTTTATTTTTGTGGTTGCAGATACAAATATAATGGCTCCTGTCAAAACAAAAATTGATACAACTAACACAACAAAGATCCAGAAGAAGGTTAGGACTAAACTTCCTAGGAATAAGAATGAAAATACCACTATTTTAGAAGAACTTGCATCTGAAGCAGTTTCTTCTTCTCAAGTAGAAGAAGAATTTTTCTAAAAAAGAATATGAAGAAAGAGAAAAAGAAAAAAATGAAGTTGTTGATGATGGAGAAAGAGCAAAAGAAGTTGAGGAGGAAGATAAAGGAGAAAATAGAGAAGTAGTTGAGGAAGAACAGGGAAAACAAACATAAGTTGAGGAAGAACAAGGAAAAAATATAGAAGTAGTTGAGGGAGAAGAAGGAAAAAATAGAGAAGTAGTTGAGGAAGAAGAAGGAAAAAAATAGAGAAGTTGTGCATGAAGAAGAAAAAGAAAGAAATGAGGTTGAGGATGATGATGGTATTAAAATAATCAATACAGACACTTTTCCTGTGTATCTGTAGCCTAATGCTAATGGTGATAAAATTATGAGGTCAGACATGGGAAAACCCTTCAACAACTTCAGGGCCATCCTCAAGAGAAATCATCTGAAAGATTTTTTTAGGAATAGTTGTTTCGGTTATTTTTTTGATTTACCCGAGGATAAGAATGAACGTTTTCAAATGACCATGGTTTATGAACTACTGAAAAGAAGGTCCATTTTTCAAAATCCCAAAAAAGAGGATGAGATTTTGATTAATTATTATGGCATGTCAGTCTTCTTTGGCAGAAGAGAGTTTACCATAGTTTCATGGTTAAAATGTCATCCTCCTCTTGAGCATGTCCCTGAATACATTGTCAAATAAGAACCACGGAGAATAAATAAAGGAGTAAAAGAAGAAGCAAGACAACAATCACAGTCAAATGAGGAGCAGGACTTGATGTCCCTTGTTGGCACAAGTTTCAAAAATTCGGACTTAATAATTTTTTAGAACACGAGGATACACCAAGGAAGCACAAGGAGTCATTGTACTTACTTTGGTTTACACATAATATACTTTTGGAGAAATATCTCAACAACAACATACTGTTTAATTGGGTGAATATCTGTCAGGATATTGCGGCTGTCAACAACTATCCTTGGGGTCATCATGAGAACTTTGAATTAACTCTCAAATACTTGTAGAAACCTGTAACACCCTAGAAAAACATTTCGAACTAAGACTCAATCCTTCATCATAGTGAGTTGATATTTTACGAAGGAATTAAAAATTTCTTAAGTATTAAGGTTACTTAACTAGATTTAGCACCAAGAGTTCCAAAAATATTTAAATTGGTAAAAACAAAAATTTGTAGAGTTAAGCTAAGTATGAGTTTTGGGTCAACTTCAAATGACCATAACACCTAGTAAAAGATGAGTTATATATGCTAAAACATACCATAGGCAATATCTTTGAATTACATTTCCAACGCCGCCGAGTTTGCTAAGTTTTGAGTTCGGATGAGTGAGATATGCCCTTTTGAAGTTTGGTTGTGCAATAAAGGGAAGTTAGCCGAAAATAGTGAGGGGTATTTTTGTCCTTTCTTTATCCAATCAAATTTAATTCATTTTTAGTAATACTTTAGTGGTCTAATCCTTTTATGTTCAGTTTTATAATCCTAATATACTCCTAGGGTTTTAGTTGAGAGTTCAAGAAGAGACAAGAAGAGAAAAAAATAGAAAAGAGGAGAAAAGAGAAAGGAATGAAGGCATTCATCGACATTCTTATGTTTAGTGGCGGATTTTTGCCATGGGTTTAATGCCTAAGAGGTATGTAAGCTTCCATATTGTTTTTTTTTTCACCACACGCCAAACATGTTAGTTTCAACGTAATTTCATTCTCAAGAAGTTGAAGGATTTATGTTCTTGATAGGTGTTCTTGAGTTTCTATAAATCTTGTCTTGTTGGGGTTTTGATGATTTCTTGAGACAAAAGTGATTGTTTGGAGTGTTGTTTTCAGTGTATTAGTGTTTACTTATGTTGGGTAATTGAATTTAAGAAAAACTTGAGAAAACAAATCGATTAAAAGCGATTTAGGGTAAAAACAAACGAGAAGCAAAATTCGCCGAAAACATGTCTGGGGAGATACTGGCGTGGCGCACCCTTGATGCGCCCAAGGGGCTAGGGTAGCGTGCCTGCAATGCCCCCAAATTTTCTCTCTGATGTTAGGGTCTGGCGCCCCGTGCCTGATGTACCATGGTTATACGGTACTTTCAATGCTTTTTCCATAAGTTTAGTGTGTGTTTAAGGCCTTTTGTATTAATTTTAATGTAATTTTCTCTTTGTTCTCAAGAAAATCTGTCCAGAAGGAGAATGTGAGAGTTTTGTGCTGAAAGTTGCAGAAGTGGCAACCTACGGAGCCATCGACAGTCCATCGTGACCTCGACGGTCTGTAGGTGGCCACCGTCATAAGAAGGAGAAAACTGACAAAGGAAGGTGGGGAATTCTGACTAAGTGCGGGGCTACGGAGGCTCTCGACGGACCGTGATAGCCACGACGGACCGTCTTGCACATCCGTCAATGTCAACAAAAAGTAGCCCCAGTACCCAACTTCAGAAGATTCTAAGTATGGAACGACGGAGGGCCTCGACGGTCCGTCGTGGCCTCGATGGTCCGTCATTCCAAGTCGTCGACTCAGATGCATTTTTTGGACAAATTTTCCTTAAATAGGTTTCCATCTTTTATTAGGATTCTAGTATTATAAATACCTGTAAATACCTCATTTTTGGGGTTAGACTTTTGGATATTTTTTAGTTTTATTGTTTTAAGTATTGAAGTTTGAGATTTTGGAAATTACGTTATTTTTTGGAATCGTTTGTTGCAAGTTTGTGATTAACTCAAGTAATTTTCTGGATTATCTTCAATCTCATCAAAGTAAGTGCATGAATTCTTATCTAATTAATATGAATTGTGTGATTATTAACATGGGTAACTAAACTCCATAACTAGGGTTGTGGGAACCATGGGTAAATAACAAGGTAAAATCTAACTAAAATAGCAATTCTCTAATAATGTCTTGCATATATTGATAATTCTTTCGTTTATAAGTCTTTTTAACGGTGGCCAACGTTAGAACTCGCCTTATTACTACTTGCCGAACCAAGGAGGTAGATAATAAGAAAAGAATTATCAACGTAGATTTAGTATATACTATCTAATAAGCTAGTGTTGGTTGGTGCGAAGTAACAACTAAGCCAAATATCGATTATGATGCTTAATATGAGGTAAAGGTAAGGTTTAGTAAACCATACACACGTAGCCAGACCAAGGTGCGGAGTGAAATTTCCTAGTTGCCGGACCAAGGAATTAGGGATACATAACTTACCACTAAGCTTGCAAGATATTAGGAAAGGATTGTTATAGCGAGAATTACCGAGTTATGAACCTATGGGGAACACCTAAGCCCTAGTTACTTTAATTGCTTGATAAAAATCAAATCTTTGAACGTGTCATTTGTTTACGTAGAATTAGCCAATTACATTTGTTATTCAAACCCCCCCTTTTTGTTATTTGTTTTCGGAAAGGACTTGACTAAAAGAGTAATAATAGGTTAAAGTATAGTCTAAATCATTTTCCTCGTGGGATCGACCTCAACCTCATAGTTGGGTTCTTTACTTGATACGACCGCTTATACTTCTGTCGAGAAGTAAATTTGAGCGTATCAAATTTTGGCGCCGCTGCCGGGGAAAGTGGCTTTTAGATTTACTTTAAGCTTATTACTGAAGTTTAGTCAATATTTTCCTAATTTTACTTTTTACTTGTTGTTGTTGTCTCTTGCAGATCTAACTTTCGTGTATGCCAATTACGCGAAGTAGAAGAGAACCCATACTTCCACACGACCTCGAATTGGAGCGTACACTACGCAGGATGAATCGAAACTTGGGTATTAACGATGATGATCTCAACTAGAACATCCCAGCTCCGGTTGATGCTCATGGTCAGTTATTACCTGAAAATCGAGGGGAAGATGAAATACGGAGGCAACCTCCCGCTCCACGCCCTCAAGAGTATTATAGGGGATATGATAACATTACCGACTCTGATGGGACACTTGTCTTACCTCCCCTACCACATGGCCATACGTTCGCGGTAACTAGTAGTCTGATGCAAATGCTCACCGCTAGAGGTTTGTTTTTGGGGATACCTTCTGAGGATCCACATGCTCACATCCCTAAGTAAGGTCGGTGTGTAAGAGTTGTGTAGGGAGGCCTGATTTGAATATGGACGTAATTGGGTTGAGAGTGTTTCCTCTCTCACTGACGGCAGAGGCTGCTATATGGTTTACAGAACTCCCCTATAACTCAATCTACACTTGGAATCAATTGAGGGATGTGTTCTTAGCACATTATTACCCGGTGTCTAAGAAGCTAAACCACAAAGATAAGGTGAACAACTTTGTGGCACTACTGGGAGAATCAGTCAGTAGTTCTTGGGACAGATTCACTTCGTTCTTGAGAAGTGTCCCTAATCACCGCATCGATGATGAGTCGCTGAAAGAGTACTTCTATCGGGGACAAGATGATAATAATAAAACAGTATTGGATACGATAGCGGGTGGTTCTTATGGGGAGTGTCCTTATGCTGAGATCGCTAAGAAGTTGGAGAAAATCTCCCGAAATAATAAAGCATGGAGTACTAGGAAGTCAGATACTCGGAGAAAAACTTTTGCAGTACAGTCCGCACACAACCCAGCCACAGAAGAGATTCGTGAAGAGATGGCTCAAATGAGAACTGAGCTTGGGTTAGTGTTGTAATATGTCACTGGGGTGCAGAAAAGGTAAATGCGGTAAACTACTTGTCTAAACCATCACCGCCGACTGATGAGTATTACTATGAGGAGGACTCTTATGCAGTAGCTGAGTAGACGGGGGGTTTCCGACCAAACGCTCAAAGCTCCAATCAGGAGAATTGGCGCCAAGGTCAAGGAAACCAAGGTCGGAACTATGGTAATTACAACCGAGAGGGTCATTATGTCCGAGATGGGAATTACAACCGCGACAACAACTTCAACCGAGGTAATTATGGTAACAGAAATGATAGGAGTGGGCCCTATGTTCTATCTCAAAATCGTGAAGTTACTCCTAGGGATGGTGGTGGTAGTATGGCGCGAGTTGATGATATGTTGCAGAGAATGATGAGGAGGCTCGATGCTAGTGATGAGCACACTAAAGAGTTGAGGAGTGACTTAGCGAGTATTGGGAAGAATGTTGATACACATGCAATCTCGATCAAGCATCTTGAGTTTTAACTGGCCCAATTGTCTTCGACTGTGAACCCACGCCAATCGGGCACTCTTCCTAGCAACACTGTCCAAAATCTAAAAGATGATGGACATTGTATGTCAGTCACAACTCAAGGTGGTAAGCAAACCATTGACCCACCGATGCCGTCTGGTATAGAAAAAAGTGATAAGAGGTGATGATGAGGTAGTGGAGGTTAGTGGTGAGTTAGGAAATAAAATGGACAAAGAAGCTGAGGTACCCCAGAAGGTGACCCCCATGCCTAGACCACCACCTCCATTCCCACAAAGGTTAGTGAAAAAGACCGAGGATGGAAAATACCGGTGTTTTATCAATATGTTGAAATAACTTTCCATATATGTCCCTTTGATAGAAGCTCTTGAACAAATGCCCGGTTATGCCAAGTTCACGAAAGATATGGTTACCAAGAAAATATCGGTCAGTTTCGAGGATGATGATAGAATGCAGCATTGTAGTGCTATTGCTACAAGGTCTCTAGTGCAAAAGAAAGAAGATCCGTGTGCCTTCACTATTCCATGTACAATCGGGTTATTACACTTTGCAAAAGCATTATGTGATCTTGGGGCAAGTATAAATCTCATGCCTCTCTCTATTTACAAAAAGTTTGGTTTGGGTGACCCAAAGCCCACTGCGATGTGGCTACTGATGGCTGATCGAACGGTGAAGTGGCCTATTGGAATACTCCACGATGTGTTAGTAAAGGTGGAAGCATTCATATTTCCAGCCGATTTTGTGATTCTTGATTGTGAGGTCGATTTTGAGGTGCCTATTATCCTTGGGAGGCCATTCCTTTCTACGAGTAGAGCCTTGGTTGATATGGAAAAAGGGCAAATGAAATTTCGGTTGAACAATGAAGAAGTGACTTTAAACATTTGTAGGTCTATGAGGCAGAGTGGTGAACTCCAATCAGTATCTGCCATATCTTACAGAGTTGAAAAGTCATCTGCGGTACAAATAGAAGAACGTCTGGGTGTAGAAGTACTAGCGGCAGTGATCATGATTTGATAATGATTGCATTGAAGATTATGGGTCATGGATAGCGCCACTTGATCGAGGTGATGTTTGGTTTAAACCAAAGAAATTTGAATTAGATATGAAACATCGCGAATCTCCACCCGCGAAACCATCTATAGAGGAGGCTCCGAAATTAGAGCTTAAGGCTCTACCACCTCATCTGAGGTATGTATTCTTGGGAAAAGGTGACACTTTGCCGGTAATTATTGCATCAGATCTTAATGTGCATCAAGTTGAGAGTTTGGTGACATTGTTAAAAAAGTTCAAAAGAGCTATTGGGTGGACTATTGCGGATATTATTGGGATCCCTCCCGGTATTTGTTTGCATAAAATCCAACTCATGCCCAATCATAAACCAAGTATTGAGCACCAGAGACGTTTAAATCCACCTATGCAAGAGGTGGTGAAGAAAGAAATGATTAAGTGGTTGGATGCTATAGTGATATATCCAATCGCCGATAGTAATTGGGTATGCCCTGTTCAGTGTGTACCTAAGAAAGGGGGAATGACTGTGGTCCCCAATGAGAAAAATGAGCTTGTTCCAATGAGACCGGTGACTGGATGGAGGGTATGTATGGATTACCAGAAATTAAATGCATGGACCGAGAAGGACCATTTTCCTATGCCCTTCATGGATCAGATGTTGGACAGACTTGTAGGAAAGGGGTGGTACTATTTTCTTGATGGTTATTTGGGTTATAATCATATTCTATTGCACCGGAGGATCAAGAGAAAACCACCTTTACTTGTCCATATGGGACCTTCCCATTCAAGAGAATGCCGTTTGGGTTATGTAATGCACCGGCCACATTTCAGAGATGTATGATGTCAATATTCTCCGATATGGTGTAGGACACTATTGAGGTGTTTATGGATGATTTTTCTGTGGTTGGTGACTCCTTTGAGCGGTGTTTGAGTAATTTTTCCGAGGTTCTTAAGAGGTGTGAAGATTGCAACCTTGTGCTTAATTGGGAAAAATGTCACTTCATGGTGAAAGAAGGTATTGTATTGGGCCATCGTATTTCAGAGAAGCGTATAGAGGTTAATCGAGCTAAAGTTGAGGTGATAGAGAGACTTCCTCCACCCATCTCTGTAAAAGGTGTGAGAAGCTTTCTAGGGCACGCGGGCTTTAACCGGAGGTTTATCAAGGATTTTTCAAAGATTGCACATCCCTTGTGCAAGTTGCTTGAGAAAGAGTGTAAGTTTTATTTTGATGAATCTTGTATTAAGGCATTTGGTGAGCTAAAGGAAAAGTTGGTGTCTGCACCTATCATCATTTCGCCGGATTGGAGCAAACCGTTTGAGGTGATGTGTGATTCGAGCGTAGTTGCTCTTGGTGTGGTTTTGGGTCAATGAAGGGATAAAATCCTTCACCCCATTTACTATGCTAGTAAATCCCTCAATGAAGCCGAAAAGAACTACACCGTGACTGAGCAAGAGCTTCTTGCAGTAGTCTTTGCTTTCGAGAAATTTCGCTCCTATTTGCTTGGCACTAGAGTTATAGTGCATACTGATCATTCTGCTTTGAGATATTTGATGGTAAAGAAGGATGCAAAATCGAGGTTGATTCGTTGGGTATTACTATTGCAAGAATTTAACTTTGAGGTGAAAGATAGAAAAGGGATCGAAAATCAAGTTGCTGATCACTTATCCCGTTTAGAAGATGAAGCAATGGAGTTGGGTGAAAAGGCTTAAATTGATGATACTTTCCCTTTTGAGCATGTATTGGCTGCCTCCCAAGACTTGATCCCATGGTTCGCAGATTTTGTAAATTATCTGGCTAGTGATATCGTCCCACCGGACTTGTCCTTTCATTAAAGGAAAAAGTTCATGCATGATGTGAAAAAGTTCTTTTGGGATGAACCATACTTATATAGGAGTTGTGCCGATGGGCTTATTCGGCGTTGTGTGCCGGAAGTTGAGATGTTGAGTGTTTTGGAGGCGTGCCATTCTTCGCTTCTATGTGGACATCATAGTGGTATCCGGACAGCCCACAAGATCTTGCAATGTGGCTACTATTGGCCAACTATCCACCAAGATGCTCATGAGTTCGCCAAGGCATGTGATAGATGCCAAAGAGATGATGGCATTTCGAGGAAGCAAGAGCTCCCTTTAAATCCCATCCTTGTGATTGAATTGTTTGATGTGTGGGGCATTGACTTTATGGGCCCTTTTGTGAGTTCTCATGGGATGAAGTACATTCTTGTGGCAGTTGACTATGTGTCTAAATGGGTGGAGGCTATCGCACTTGCAAATAATGAAGGGAAGAGTGTCACTGCGTTTTTGAAAAAGAATATATTTTCCACATTCGGCACCCCAAGGGCTATTATTAGTGATGGGGGATCCCACTTTTGCAATAAGCTATTTAAAGGATTACTGGAAAAGTATGGGGTTCGCCATAATGTGGCCACTCTGTACCATCCTCAAACTAGTGGGCAAGTTGAGGTGTCAAACTGGGAGATTAAGCAAATTTTGTTGAAAACAGTGAATGCTAGTAGGACGGATTGGTCAAGGAGGCATGATGATGCTCTTTGGGCCTACCGGACAACATACAAGACTCCTATTGGTATGTCCCCATACGAACTTGTATATGGGAAGGCTTGTCACTTACCGGTTGAATTAGAACATAAAGCCATGTGGGCAATGAAGAAGTTGAAAATGTATTGGAATGAGGCTACGGAACAAAGGTTAAATGGGTTAAATGAGCTTGATAAATTTCGCTTGAAGGCGTATGAAAGTTCAGCCCTGTACAAGGAAAAGATGAAGAAGTACCATGACCAAAAGATTGAGAAGCGAGATTTTTTGGTTGGGGATTTGGTGCTTTTATTCAATTCTAGGTTGCGCTTGTTCTCGGGCAAACTCAAGTCCAAATGGATTGGTCCGTACTTGATCACCCAACTATTCTCTCATGGTGCGGTTGAGTTGGAGAACAAGGAGGGTGTGCGGTTTAAGGTGAACGGACAGCGAATTAAAATCTATCTGGGGCATGCTGAATCGGCGAATGAAGTGATCGAGGCATACCATCTTGATGAAGTCTGAGTATCAAAAGTCTTCCGTTGTGCCGCGACGTTAAATCAAGCGCTGATTGGGAGGCAACCCAATATGTATCCTCTAGCCAACTATAGGTCTTTCGTTACTTTTTAGGAATAGTTGCATTATTCTTGCATTTATTTATGTAATGTCTCGTCTAACTGCTCTTTTGTTTTTTGTTTAGTAGTGTTGGCTAGAGCATAGATTAGGGTCCATGTCAAAAAGTGTCTAGAAAATACAAACATATTAGCTTAATGGGTGCTAAATGTGCAGGTATCAAAACACCAGAAATCTGCAGAAAATTTGTCTGCTGCACCCATCGATGGAACCATCGACGGACCATCGTACCTGCGACGGACCATCGTACCTGCGATGGACCATTGGTGGCAGAAGCCTTAAACAATTAGTAATTGAGTTTGAATGGGATAAAAATATGATTAACTATGTCAGGGGAATTAGCCCATATCCTGGAGGCATTGATTGAATTGGTGCAACAAAAGGTTTTGACATTCATGAACCTGGAAAAAACCCATTCTGGGACTCTTGAGATACTCTTGCACGAGGGTCACATGAATGTTTATGACTGCCAGCTGATGTGTATGGAACATGCCGAGTTTTTGACATACATACAACATGTCCTCGAATTGATGCCTAAATTATTGAAGCAAAGTGGAATAATGAAACATTTGCCAGTTAAGTTTCTTAATTAACCATGGGAATTTAAAGTTCGATTGGAACCCATGGTAAAAAATGAAATTGGAGCGGTGTGCGGGTCATATTCGCTTGCATTCATTGAGCATTTGATTAGCGGGACATATATTCAACCTCCCAAAACCCTGTTTTGTGACAATCTAGTTGGTCGAATGCAATGGGTTTGGGATTATGAGATAATATCTCGGAGTTTAAAACCTTGACAATGTGTTTGTAACTAAAGAAAAGGTTTTATTTTATCAGTTATGTTATTTTATCTTATATTGAGAGCAAGTACATAGTATGTGATGTGAACAGTTCTCATATGTAGCAAAATATGCCTCAAATGGTCAAACATTGCTAC
Source organism: Solanum sitiens (assembly GCA_016801875.1). Lineage (NCBI taxonomy): Eukaryota > Viridiplantae > Streptophyta > Magnoliopsida > Solanales > Solanaceae > Solanum > Solanum sitiens. Next base: position 493,263 of record JABWTJ010000131.1, on the reverse strand, counting down.
ATAAGGGTCATTTGTAGCAACATATGGATCATATGTAGCGACATATGCCTCAAATTGTCAAATATTTATACATAGGGGTGATATGTTTCAATATTTGAGGCATCTATGAATTTTGACTTTTTGAAGTTTTGCAAAGAGTTGCTTATGTTGCTAGTGTTTGAAAGTATGAAATGATGCTCCTTGATAGTTTATGCTTTGATTTTTTAGTGTTTTGATCATTATTGTAATTTTTTAGGTGATGCTAAGTGATTCCTTTTTGTTCTTGAAGTTTAAGTGGACGAATGATATTCCAAGTGGGGGAGAATGTAATGCCATAAAATGAACTAAGGTGAACTAAAGCTTCGTGGTTGTTTATTGAGTTAATTTTAAGTTAAATTGAGTTACTTTAGTGTTCTTAGGCAGTGTGTGAAGTTTGATTAAGTTTGGAAGTCAATCGACCAAGAACGTCCATGACGTTCGGAAGGTGTGCCTTAGAAAAGTACTTGTGTGTCTTTAGGTGTTTGAGTGAGTTTTACATGTTTGTTTTAATTGAAATTGATGTGGGATGTTCCTAAGACCTAGATAACTTAGTTTAGGGGTTTAACGTATGGGTACGACTCCATCTAGGTCCCACTAGGGGCCCTAGCATAGGACCCCAACACTTAGACAAAAACTGCAAAAAGCAGTGTCCAATCGACGAGCCAATCAACGGCCAGTCGACCAGGAGACGGCTCGTCGACCTGGTCCGTCGTTTGGACATGAAAGCCTGCAGGTTTGAGAGTTTCAGTCCCAACCAAGGACACCCCATCGACGGGGCGTTGGTTGACAAATGGCCCGTCGTTTGTTAGTCGTGGATGCTGCCTACAAAAGCTATCTCGCCTGCTGCCACATTGGGGTGTTTTGTGTAAATTCACCCCAAGTATTTTATGATCCTAGGATGATATTTTTAGGGTTTTTAAGTTATATTAGATTGGTTTTATGTCCTAGACCTAGACAAGACCCCTCATTCTAAATTAAAACTCTCTTTCTAAAGACAAACTCTCTCAAAGTCTCTTTGGATGCTAGAAGTGAAGAAGAGCTAGGAGAGATGGTTGGACGTGTTCTTCATCAAGAATAAGTGGGTTTGTCTTGAATTTTAGGTATGGTATCCATCGAACTCTCTTCCATTCAAAGAGTCCCTTCTAATGGATGTTCAAAAAGGGTTTTCAACCCTAGTTTCTTCTATCTTCAAATCTAAATATGGGTCTTGCATGAAAACGTTTATATTGATTCAAAAATGATGTTTCTAATCTTAGTTGATGATTTTAATACTAAAAATTCAATGAAATCATGTTAAAGCTTTTCATCGTTGGCTTAAGAAATGGGTCAATTGAGTTTAGTATTGTAGTCTTTAAACTTTACTTTACTTATGTTGTTATTGATGTTTAGCTACTGCCCTAAGGGTTAATTTATGATGAATTATTGAGAAAAATGATATAGGTGATGGAAGCTTTGATTAAAGGGTAAGTTGGTTATGTTGATTAAGCTTTAGTTATGAAATGCTCTTGAGTGGTATGGTCCACCTTATTGGTGGCGGTATTTACTGACTTATATGAATGTGAAGTTACTTATTCATTGTGAATGAGGCCATGAAGGCTTGTTATGTGAAGTAAGGATGAAAAATGATGTTATTCTTGTTAAATATGTTTTATGAGGCTATAATGTGAAGTAGGCTAGAGAGTATGCCTAAATGACTTATATGATTATGTGAAGTATGTAAAGTGTGTGATTTGATGAGTGAAGGTCTAAAGCATGTATAGAAATAATGAGAATGAAATGATGCTTCTGTGCAAGGTGTGCTCACATGTACACACACACACAAACTTATATGAATGCATGAAGCTAAGTTGAGTAAAAAGGGGAGTCTTGGGGTGAACACTCTTCGTGAGTTGAGATGAAGTTTTTAGTAGTAACCTCACTATTCCTAATGAGCTTTATAAAATAGGTTGGAGGATGAATGCCCTTCGTGAGTTGAGATTTGGTATTCACTAGTTATCCTTAACCTATAGTTTATAATATTGAGAATCCATGGGGAGTTATGCCTAGCACCGAGAGGATATGAAGAAGGGGTGGTTACACTTCGTGAGTTGAGTTGTTGTATTCCAATGTACCTCTTGATATGAGTACTTCTCGTTAGTAGAGAATGAACTACTTAGTAGCAATCTCCTTATCCCTTAACTATGTGCCCGCATAGGTATAGCTACTGAGAAAGAAATGTAAAATCTAAGAAGTATGACCTTAATCTAGGCAAGTGAGGATCCCTCATCCGATAGGGGTTAATATTGGGATTCCATGTCTAGCTCTCATGGTCTTTGTCGGTTAAGCTAACCCCCACAATAGTTATGAAAGTACTAAGTCTTCTAAAAGAGTGTGCTACTTAGGGTACGTAGTGGAATGGAACGCTATTTATCCATTGCACTAGGTAGGCATTCTGAAAGGGGAGTTTTGGTGTGTCTTATGTGAACTGAATGAACTAAGTCTTCTAAAAGAACGTGCTACTTAGGATAGGTGGTGGTATGGGAATCTATCTATTCATTGTACTTAGTAGGACCTTCCGAAAGGGAAGACTTGGTGCCAAACCTTCTAAAAACATGTACTACTTAGGGTAGGTGGTTGTATGGGACGCCATCTACTCATTGCACTAAGTAGACATTCCGAAAGGGAAGCCTTTGGTATTTTGTTGGGTGTTCTTCTAATGTCTTGTGATTGAGTGGTGATTTGTTCTCCCGAGGTGAGTAAGCCGAAAGGGGTAGTCTTGAAGATCGCTTTGGTGTATATTGGAGGAAGTGTTTAGACATTTTCTTCGCGTCTTACCTTGGTGAGTCTTAGGGTAATCCTTAGTTAGAGAAACTCCTACGGAAATGAGTTCACTTCATCATGGGAAATACCTTGGAAGTTCACCATTGTTGGAGTCTTTCAGTTCACTGTGATGTTAAAGGAAATTCACTGTAAATGCTAGCTAGTTCACTGTGAAGTTTGGTAAGTTACTGTAAAGTGTAATTTTTGTTTAAAATTATGGAAATCCTTATCTAAGTGTTAAATTATGTTTATTATGATGTTTTGCTTCTAGATTTATAAATGTTATAATTATTTTACATGAAAGGTTATTTTACTAAAATGTCCCTTTTTGCATGATTTTGCATATGCCATACTTAGTACATTCTTTTGTATTAACCCCATACTTTTCTATACTCTATAAGAATAGGTTGGAAGATTTGAAGGTTTGAAGGTGAAGCTTGGGAAAGTTCCTCTCAAGACAAAGTATGTCCTCATATATTCGAGGGCATAGTCCTTTTCTTAGTTTGTTAATTAAAGACTTATTATGTATTTCTCTTTTAATGTAAAGGGCCGTGTCCCTAAGATATTATGTCGTGTCTTAAGTTGGATTGTGACGATGCTATTCTCTAAGTATTTATGAAAGACTTCCTTTATTAAATTATTCGTGAAAGTTTTAAATTCTGCACTACATTGAATGTCTTATGTAATGAACGATAGTAAAAGGGCTTGTACAAGACCCCAAAAGGGTCAAGTACGCCCGTTCACGATTTGAGGGTTCACCTTAGTTCTATGGGGTTGCTGAGGGTCGTGATAGTGGCCATCGTGTTCTTCTTGATTAAGTATTCTCAATCCATTTTAATCGCTACTGTTGAAAAAGTCATACTACAGAAAAAATAACAAATTTAAAATGCAAAATACATTAATAAAAATGTGAATACATACGAAAAACATTAAAATTACCATGCCTTTTCTGTAGAATGCTTCTAAATTTACCGATACGCTGCACAATTCTAGGAAAGGAGTGCATCTTAGAAAAAATCATGACGGCCATCAACGCTGGAATGTTGCACAAATTTACCGTCCGATATACAGAAGGTTCATTAGCGACTTCACTTAGGAGCCCGGAACTGCGAAATCAAATGAAATGGTCAGGAAATCGAATTAAAGAGAGAAAATTTATAAATACATACATACTTTAATTTAACTATAATTAAATCTTGTAGGGAGTAGAAATCAACCCTTTCAACGATAACAATTACTAGTTCCCTCAGAAGGGATTCAATGTAGTTTTTTTTCCTCTTAGTCATTTTTTAAGATTTCTTATTCTTCCTTCCCGTTTTGAAGAAAATTATATGAAAATACCTAAGTTGTGTTCTTCTTACATAATAATATAATTTAAATGTAATAAATGTGAATGTGAAAAGTTTCAACTTCTGAAGACGAAGAGGCACTTCTGAAGAATGTGAAAAGTTGCAAGTACTTACTTTTTTTGAAAAAGGATAATATTTAAAGACTTGTAATTAATGAAAGCGATTGATATGATTAATGAAGGAGGTTGTTGTAATTAATAAAGCAGGTTGTTGAAATGTTGCCACGGATGACATTTCGAGAATGGACAAAATGAGAACACTGTTAAAAACATATTTTATAAAGAACAAATTCTAAAATAAGTATAAAAGAAAAAAAGGCAACATTTTTCATCATATGTTTTATAGTTATGTACATATGTTAGCAGAAATTTAACTAGATAATCTAGTTCTAAATCACAACTACACAATTCACAACGAATATCGTGTTCATCGTCACTTCCCCTGGGCCAACCATTCCTGCAGGCGATTTGATAGGGTTGATGAACAATGCAACAAATGAGTCGTTGTCCCTAACATATTAGGTTCTGGCACCCACATTTAACCTAAACTTTATCACAGATGGTGTCAACATCTTATCACTATTACTGGCACGGTTTTTTCATGTTGACAATGAACATCAACCATCTCTCATGGATTAACCGCCTTCAAAGAATGAAATTATGGCAAGCACATAGGATGCACTAATGTGGCCACCGTATGCTGCTTGTTTAACCATTTCCAATGCAGTTGGATCATTACGATTGAAACATTGAAAATATAAAAGAAATAAAACATTTAAAACGCAAAATAGATTGACGAAAACGTCAATACATACGAAAAACATTAAAATTACAACACCTTTTCAATATAAGGATTCTAAGTTCTCCAATGTTGTCCACATTTCCAAGAAAGAGATGGCTTGTTGATTCATCGCCAATCTAGGTTCAGGAGGAGGAAAGCTGACCAATATTACATTTTGATATACAGAACGTTCATTAACGACTTCATTGAGGAACCTAGAATAGAGAAATGAAATAAAATGATTAGGAAATAAAATTAAAGAGCGAAAATTGAATCATACACACATACCTTAATTTAACCCTCATTAAATCTTCTAGGGAGTACAAAGCAATCCTTTCAATGATATCAATTAGTAGTTCCCTCGGAAGGGATTCAATGAAGTTTTTTCTAACTGAAACCATTTTTGAGAAAATTAAATTAAGACGAAGAGAAGACAACTTTTGACTTCTCCCTCCCTTCTGTTGTGTTCTTATAAAATGCCAAGAAATTTAAAAAGTTGCAAGAGAATAGATGACTTTTCAAAAAAGGGTAAAAAATTGAAGAAACGTAATTAATTTTATTTATTAAACCTGTTACAATGACAATAATGATTGATTGATTGATTGTTGACAACACTTTCAAGTAATCATGTTTTAAAATTATATTCGGACAGATGCATACTTATTTTTTAAAAATGTAGTTGACATATGTTGCAATATATGCAATATTTTATTTTAATATCTAACACATAATTGACATATGTTGGTACAAATATGTTATCAGGAGCGGAGCCACCTTGTACCGGGGGGTTCGGATGAACCTCTTCGACGGAAAATTGTACTATTTATACATGGTTAAAATATTATTTATGTATATATAGTGGATGTCGAACCCCCTTCGGCTACTCCGTGTGTCTATTTCTACGAATTTTGGACCCCCTTATTGAATATTTTGGCTCCGCCACTAACGTTATATGGTACTTGTAACACATAATTGACATATGTTGTAACATATCAAATATTTTGTTGTAATATCTAACACATAATTGACATATGTTGGTACAAATATGTTATATTGTAATATCTAACACATCATTAACATATGTTGCGACATATGCAATATTTTGTTGTAAAATGTAACACAAAATTGTCGTATATATGTTGACACAAATAAATTTATTCAAATTTAATCACACTTTTTATTTATAACAATCAAATTCATATCATTGAAAAACACAGAAAGGAAACATTTTTCACCATGAATTTGCAAGTTCTTTACATATGTTTCCACATATGTCAATTTGATGAATATCTCACAACGGTATGAGATATAAAATTAACTAGATAATCTATTTGTATATCACACCTACATAAATCACAATGAATATCATGTTCATTATAGTGTCTTCTTCAGGGCAAATCATTTATGCGACCGATTCGCTCAAATTGATTAACAGTGCATTAAATGGGTCTTCCTCCCAACAAACGAGGTACTGGCACCCACATTCCACCTAAAATATTACACAAATAACTTTGACATCTTGTGACTTTTAGTGGCTTAGTTATTTTTCATATTTTCAATGAACATTAAGCCTTCACGCATGGATTCACCGTCATTGAAGATTGATATTATGGAAAGCACATACTCTGCACCATTGTGGCCACCGTTTTCTGCATGATTAATCATTTCCAATGCAATTGGATCGCTACAGTTAAAAATCATATTACAGAAGAAATAACACATTTAAAATGCAAAATTAAAAAAATTGAATACAGTAAAAAATATTAAAAATTACCACGCCTTTTCTATATAAGGCTTCCAAATTCCCTGATGTTTTGCACATTTCTAGGAAAGAAATGTCTAGTTGAACAATCGACCATCTACGATAAGGAAACCTGACCAATGTTACCTTCTAATATAGAGAACATTCATTAGCGACTTCATTGAGGAACCTAGAACTGAGAATTGAAATAAAATGATTAGAAAATGAAATTAAAGAGCGAAAATTGATTAATACATACATACTTAAATTTAACCCTCATTAAATCTTGTAGGAGTAGGAAGCAACCCTTTCAATGATATCAATTAGTAGTTCCCTCGAAAGGGATTCAATGAAGTTTTTATTGATCATAGTCATTTTTGAAGACTTCTTATTCATATTCAATATTCAGTGAAATTGAAAAGTTGCAAATCTTTAAGGACGAAAATAAGAGAGGAGAAGAGACAAACGTTTGACTTTTCAAATGCAAGTACTTATTTTATTTTTTGAAAAAATGATAAAATTTGAAGAGTTGCGTCATTAAGTTTTTTTTCTAGAAAGTTGTTCCAATGACTGTAATGATATCATCACATTACACATAAGCATTTTTTAAAAATATGTTGGTACAAATTCGTTTTCTGTGGTACTTGTAAGACGTAATTGACATATGTTAGGACAGATGCAATTTTATGTTGTTAGATCTAACACATAACTGACATATGTTTCCACATATGCAATATTATGTATTAAGTGGCAACACATAATTGTCATATGTTTCCACCGATGCAATATTCTGTTGTAAATAGCAACACATAATTGACATATGTTGTCATAGATGAAATATTTTGTTGTAAGTAGCAACACATAATTGACATATATTGCCACAAATGAAATATTTTATTGTAACTAGCAACACATAATTAAATAAATCACACCTTATATATAAATAACATCACATAAGTTGATTCAACGTCAAACATAATATTCACTGACTCTGCGATGTTTGACGTCATAATGTTATATCTACACACAAAAAATAAAAATAAAACAAAACACATAAAATTTAAAAAAACTCAAATGATACGGTACCTATTTCCCTGGAAAAATGCCCTACTGCATGTGTGGAATCCAATACGTTCAAGAGCTTCAGCGCCTTTGGTACCAAATATCTTATTTGATTGAAATATTCGTTGAACTCACATCTATCGTACAACTTTGATGATTTATAAAAATGAGAAACTACCTTTTAATTATGAAAGTTATTTCAAATATTTTTCCCAAGGTGTCTCATGCAACAACCTTAATGAGATGCACGGTATATTCTCGTAACCATCTTTCGAATACTTGGATGTCTATCAGAGATAATGCACAACTCATCAGTATCATCTACAAAGCTTCCCATTTTTGAAAGAATATTCATAGGAGACATCACATTCCTTGTCCACGACACATAAAGCCACTGGAAATATATGATTCTCAGCATCTTGTGCCACCGCCGATAGAAAAACGCCTCCATACACGCTCCTCAACAATGTTCCATCAATGGCTATTACCTTTCCCATTTCTTGAAAACCAATTATACAAGGAGATTATAATACAAAAAAGTACTAGAACCTACCATTTTCACCGAGCGACAATGTCGTCTTGACTCCTAGATTCACAACTTCAAGCATATAACGATATGCATTAAGCACTGCGTACCTGTGCTCATGTGTTCCCCTCACATTAGACTTAGCATGCTGCATGCACTTATAAATCTTTCAATAGCTTACCTTACAACCCAATTCTGTGCGGAGTTGATTTGACATGTCTCTTGTGGATGGGCCTTTACCATTGGGAAACCTATTTGCAAAGTACTTACCTATAGCTTTTGTTGCGATATGGGGATTATGGCTTGTAAGATGCTCTGAACCACACGTCTGGTACTTTTCATAGATTCTAATGGCAAACATGTCGCTACTTGTAAATTTTATAGCCCTCAGCCACCAATTGCATTACGGATATGAACATTTAAAGAAACACACATTATGAGAATTCATCACCTTTTTAAGTCTAAAATCTTTATTCAAGCAAGCAATTTTCAATGAATTTTCCAGTTTTTGTTTGTTCTTGAATGTCATTCCCTTATAAAAATATGTTTCATCATCTCGAACATTATTCACACGTGATGATTGATAAGAACATGGATTGATGCTGGCAACCATATGTGTAGAAGGAATATTTCTCTTAAGGTTCGGCCCTTCACCTTCACCTTCACCTTCATCTACACCTTCACCTATTCCAATTTCATCATCGGGATTATTCATGTCCGCATGATCAAATTCATCATTTAACATATTTTGTTGGCCTTTGTCTACATTATGATCCTCCTCGATAGGATTTTCTTCCACGTAGACTCTTAATATAGGTGGTTTCTCTGCTCCTCCCAAATAAACAAGCAAACTAAGTTGAGTAGTTATTTTAAAAGGTAAAACCTTCTCCTTATGAAAAAATGAGGAATGTAACTCATGACAAGATCTTCCGGTTTACAATTGTATCCAGACTTTTGCACAACTAAATTGCAAAAATCATCATACAAAATATTTCTTTTGATATTCATCCTTACTGAACAGACTCCTCGTTTATTACTATCCTCCCAATGTCATATGAATCGATTTTTCTTCTCGACCCATTCACCACGACAATCACCCCCTACAAATAATAACTCCATTTATTTTACCTGGAGAAATTAATTAAAAAATAATTAATAATTTTGAAGAATAAGTATATGTTGCAATATATGTCTATGATGTGACAAGATGTAAGTCATATGTTGCTACATATGACTGTTCTATTGTGACAAATAAATCACATGTGTCAACATGTTTATGTTATATGTTGTCACATGTGGTTTTTATGTTGTGAAATGTAAATCATATGTTGCTACATATAACTATTATATTGCGATTGAAATAACATATATGTTGCTACATACAACATAATCATGTTGCCACATATGATTTATTTGTCACAACAGAACAGTCATATGTAGCAACATATAACTATTTTGTTGCGATTGAAATAACATTTATGTTGCTACAGATGTCTATAATATGTTACAATAGTCAACTGTTGTAACATATATAACTATATGTTGGAAACGGGAGTACAAATTATTCGAAAAATTGCAGATACCCAGATCATATGATGCTGAATGATTTCAAATAATTATTAATTTTACTTACCAGAACAATGGTGTGTGGCTCAATCACTTATGAAGTAATTCCAATTGATATAGAATGAAATTTGGTCCACTGATTAGAGATTAGCTAAATCTAATTCAAGAAGAAGAAACGAAAAAGAAAGCTGAAGCACTACCAGCCAAGACCCAAAATGTACGAAAAGAAGAAGAAGAAGAAGAAGATAAAGAGTGCGGGAAGAAAGGCAAGAAAGAAAGCAAAGATGAGAGAAGAAGAAGAAGAAGAATAAGAAGAAGAAGAAGAAGAAGAAGAGGAAGACGACGACTGGAGGCGGGGGAAAATTCTTTTATTTACCCTTTTGGATCGATAGTGGCTTTCGTTTCCCAATAAAATTGGTTAAATTAGGTTTGGTTTAGTCAATTTACCCTTTTACCCCTCATTTGATTCCCACAAAAATTGGTTAAATTAGGTTTTAGTTAATTTACCCTTTTACCCTTCATTTAATACCTAAGACTTATGTCACTGCCCATTTATTTTAAAACCTTAATGTCACCTTTTTTTAAAAATCCCGAGTAACCCAATCCTCATGAGAGATGGTAATGTAGAAGTATTTTGTATTTCAGTAACCCAATCCTAATGAGTAACCTTTATACGTCATAGATATTATTTTCTTTATTTCAGTAACTAAAAATACATTGTAAAAATATAAAGAATGGAGGTAACACTCTTTTATATTTGTATTTGTATTTTATGCATTATTTCATTAACTAAAAATATTGTAATTTTATAAAAATACATTATAAATATAAATACCATATTTTATATTTTAAAATAATAGATTACATTTACAAATATCGGTGGTTTAAACCCTGACTATTTGTTTAAATTTTCTCTTTCTAGATGACGCGATTTTAAGCCCCGTTATTTATTTTTATTTTCTGCCAGCTACCAAAACCCCCTCTATTTTATGTAATTTGTGGGGGTTGAAGCAAACCTCCGCTTTGAAACCCGCACGATTTAGGCCTTTTTTTTGGTAGTGCCTCTTAAAACTCTTAAAACCCGGAAATTACCCTTTTTGAAGTGTCTTGTTTTGTTCTTTCTCTAATACAATAAAAGTATACATCAATGAATAAACAATAGCATATTAACACCCAACTTATAATAAAATTCCAACCCCAGATCAATTTTTGACTCAGTTGACGGGCAATGGTACCAATTAGTCCCTTTGTGAGTGGCACTTCATTAGCTTTAAGTCAGGGTCACTTTTGTCTTTTTCCCCTATGCATTAGGAACTTAAACAATGGTATTTGATACCTAAACTACGTTATTTTACTCAGTCTAACCCTAATAGCCTAGTTAGACATACCCAGAACCCCCATTCTCCAAAAATCACCCAACATAGAGCAAAAAGAAAAGGAAAAGTCGTCAGTTTCTTCAAAGAACAAAAACAAGAAGAGGTGTTCTTCGAAGTTCAGCCCCAAAATTTAAAGGATTTATCCATAAATTTTGTCACCAAGTATGTGGGATTTAATTAGTGGGTTCCTTTCACCCATTAGGTCCTTAAAATTCAGTTAATTCGTTAGATTCTCATAAACTATTCAGACCTAGGACTTCTAGATTCTCAAGATTTATTGTAATTATGGTTCCTTTGATATTAATAACTTGTTTCTTGATAATTTTAGTATAATTCTATGCATAGCATTTAGAACTCTAATTTCTATAAATTTATTCTGGTTCATGAATTATACTTACAGGACCAACCGGAAAAATATTCATGCTTCTGATTTTGAATGCCATATTCTCAGTATATCAATGTTGCATTCTGAGCTATTAAGTATTTAGTGCATTTTAGCGTCATGAATATTCAAATGGGAGTAGATTTAGCACTGACTTGGACTAGGTTTCAACATATCCCCAAAGTCCAAGAACTACGTGCCCACGTAGGTTTATAAGTTCCCACAATCGGGCATCAATTTTAGTGATCATGCCACAATCATGCCTTCATACCCATGGCAAGGTATAATGGGTCCTCTCGATGGGGCATATACATCAGACTCGACATTTGGCTCACGTGGTTTATGTCGGTTAATAGTAACTCCCATAGTCAGACTCTTAGAGGATGGACCATGTAACACCCCCGAAATTCTTTTGAGCTAAGACTTGAACCATGCTTCGTTGTGAGTAGGATTTTACTAAGGAAATTTAAATTTTTTTAAGTATTAATCTCAGGTCACTAGATATAACACAATGAGTTCCAAAATAATTAAAGAGAATTCATTCCAGTCATTGCTTAGTTCTTTTATATTTTGGATCAACTAGAAATGGACATAACTTTTACTACAGGATGAGTTCGGAGACCCAAAAGAGATCAAATGAAATATCTCTTAGTCTTATTTTGAATGTTATCGAGTTTGTTATTTTTCAAGCTCGTATGAGGGCGATATGTCCTTTTGAAGTTAGGTTTTCCATTTAAGGAAAGTTACCTAGGGTATTTTAGTCTTTTCCTTACCCCTGTTTATTCTAAACACCAATTACACACAATTAAGGATCTAAACTAATTAGAATCACTTTAATTCATCCCCAAAGTGTTTAGGGTTTTAGAGAGATGATTCAAGAGGATAAAAAGTTTAACGTTTCAAGCATTCGTTCAAGAAATTCAAGATTTTACCAAGATCCTAGTTCTTTGAGGTATGAAAGATTCCTTTGTGTTGAGTTTATTCACCCACACACCAATCATGAGTTTTTTCTATGAATTTTATGCATAATATTGAGTATGTTGATACTCTTGTTGATTTCTTCGTTCTTTGCTAAAGAAGTTCTTGTTGAGCTCTTGAGGTGAGAGTTGCAAATTTCTTGACTAATAGAAGCTCAAAACAATCAAATTTTAATCTTTTAATCTATCATTCTCTTCTCTCTAAAATCCTAGGACAAAACCTTAAGGAAAAATCAAAGTATTAGACTCCGTTTAAGATTCTTTCAATCTTTTTTCAAGATTCTTCTTCAATATAAGTCTTCTTAAAGAATTTCATTCTTTCCAACTCAAGTTCCTTCATAAAATTATGAGTCACTTATTAAAATAACAATTGTTTGTCAAAAAGATTTATAGAAACTAGTTCAAAAATCTCAAGAAAGGTTTTCTTTATTATTTACCTTCAAGCTAGGGTTTCAAGACTTTTAATCAAGATTTTTGTCAATATTCTTCAAGAATATTGTTATTCATGTGGCTATCATAGTTTTGGACTAGTTCGTCCTCACACCCTACATCAACTTTCAGATCAGTAATGGAGTAATCTAGATATCTTTCCTAGATTTGTGTATTATTATATGATGATTTTGAGTTCTTGACCTCATGTTTCTTTTAAAACTCATAATTATTGAGTTACTATATTGTTATTGAGATCCTACAGTTGATTTGTTCATGTCTATATTTCAACATGAACCATATTATGAGTTATATATTTTGAAATTTTTTAAAGCCAATAGTTGAGTTCTTAAATAGAGTTTTGATAAAGTAAATATGAGAATGAGAAGAGTCGTATACATGAGTCCATATTGTTATGTCGACCCTTGAGTCAAGTCGTTCATGCCCATGAATTCCGCATGAACTCCATAAATTGAGTATCATTGAGAGGAGTATTATCTTCAAGTTCTAAGTTCTTATGCATTGAAATCCTAAACCTTTTAAAATTATATTCCTAATTGTGTGACTACTACATATAACACATAAAGGTCCTTGAGTTGACTTGTTTATGCCCATAATTTCTTTTGAACCCGATGAGTCAAGTTGACTCGGGATGATTAGTATCACTAGGTCTTTAAGTGCAGGAGTTGTTAAGTTTCGAGTATTGAGTTCTATAATATATGGTTATTGAAAACATTGAATTGACTCATTCACTTCCATAATTCCGCATGAACCATATTTTGAGAAGTCTTTTACAATCACTTTAACTTGTTTTAAGACTTGAGCACTTGAGTTTGAGAAAGAGTAGAGTTGAGCTCAATTTTTAAAAATAAATATATCGGAACTAAGTATTTCCAAGAGTAAAGAGTCTTACATTTAAGCAGAGAGGAACCACCGATTTCATGAAGAGTTTCATGAGAAGTTTTTAGTACAATCTCTTTTAAGAGATAACATTTTGAGTAATAATCTTAAACCACACAATGAGTTATGTTTTTAAGCATATGAGCTAGTTATATTTTGGGAGTAGTATTGAGCATCGATATGGGAGAGAGTTTAGACACCTTACAACCCCCATAAACCATGTTCCTGACGTGAGTAGAAATGGTCATACTTTTAAAAATTTTCCTTATTGATTATTAGCATAGACTAATGAATCCACTTAGTAGTATGTTCTATACCCCGAAAAATTATAGGATAGTTCTCGGAGAGTGGGCTAGACGCTATATCATCACATAGCTCATACTGATGGTTGTAGGTTAGAGAATCTCTCACAGAGTTATATTGTATTTTATATACAAACTGAGTTATTATTGTATTCTTCAACACATTGAGTTTCTCTCTTGTGTTTTAAAAGATTTTCATCTATTGCATCTTTTATTGTTGCTTTATCTTGAGTTGAGTTTCTAGAGTTGAGTATCTTTTTGTTGAGTTGATCTTTATTTCTCTAATTTGAGTTGGACTATGTTTCACTTAGTTGAGTATCATATTATTAAGTTGAGCCTTATTTTCTCTGAGTTTAGTTGAGCTATGTTTTGATTAGTTTTGAGTTGAGTGAGTTAAGAAGAGCTAAGTATGTTTCTTTTCCATTAGTTCAAGCTTATGCTTATGCTTTAGAATTCACCTTACATGCTCGTATATTTTATGTACTGAGTCATTTGGCTTGCATCATTTCATGATGCAGATACAAGTATTTAGGATCATCAACAAGTTTTTGCTGAGGTCATGTGATATTCAACTCAACTTTGGTGAGCCATCTTATATTCCAGAGGACTTCACCTTTATCTCATAGTTAGTACTTTTGAGATGTCGTGGGTCTTGTTCCGATATCCTTCGGTAATAATAGAGGCTTCATAAATAGAAAAATTTGAGGAGTTTTTGTTTTACTTTTATTTGGAGTATTGTATATACTTTTAAAAAGGTTGAGTATTAGAGTTTATTAAAGTTACTCCAGTTTTAGAATTTTGTATGCTTGAGTTAGTCTTCCGCTTATAGATAGCCATGATGATGGTTCGCTTAGGGACCAACAATGGTTCTCAAGTGCCGGCCTCAAACAGACTGTAGGCTCGGGTCGTTACAGACTAGATTTTCATTAGTTACTTCAGTTTACAATTCAACATTTTATGTCATTGCATCAAGTTTATCTTTTAGGTATATTTCAGTACATATCTATATCCTTTTTCAGATTATATCATTACTGAGATATGCATTGTTCAGCTCATATAATTTGTTCATATTAGCATATCTAAATTTTTCACGCTCAATACATTACAAGTAGTGACACATACTTTGCGCTACATTATTTCATTATGTAGGTCCAGACACTCTATCACGCCCCGAGCCTACACCCTGAATGTGGCCAACACTCGAGAACCATTGTTATCCCCAAGCGAAACCTTGGCCTTACTTAACATAGAATAAACTTAAAAGATAAACTTTACTTACTGTCTCAAAAGTAAACTCAAATATTTTAGAAATAAAACATTTACTTGCCAATGAGGCAACTCAAGTCTAGAACATTAACATCTATGAAATGAAAAGACTCATGAACTACTTTCTATCTATCTGTGAGACCTCTAATACTATTAGGGATGTCGGTACAAGACCCTGATCATCTTAAAAAATTGAAATAAATAACGATAGATCCTATAAAAGCAAGGAGGCTCACCAAACAACTCTGGAATTCGAGTGGATCAACAAAGAGCTTCTTGATGATCATGGTTATCTGCATCTGCATTATAAGATGATGAAGGAAAAATGGCATCAATACATTGAATGTACGAGCATGTAAGGGGAAATATAATACATGACATAAGCGGGAACTGGTACTGAAGAAGCATACTCCCCTCGTCTCAACTCACATGTGTTTAACTCAAAAGTACTAATCTCAGTTCAATATAAAAGCAAATAGAGATGCACTATAAAAAAATCTTTTAAAGCAATAGAAAACAACTCAACGTATTTAAAAATACAATAATAACTTAATTTGTATGTAAAATTACAAAATAAATCTGCTTGGTATATTCTTTAACCGATAACCATCACTATTAGCTATGTGATTATACAATATCTCGCCCACGCTGCTAGAACTGTTCCATACCTTGTCATGGTGTAGAACTACTCAACCATGTGGATCTACTAAGTTATGCTTAAAAAACAATAAGGAATCATCTTTAAAATATGGTGTTTTCTACCCACGTTGTCTACATGAATTTTTGTGGGTTGTGAGTTGTTTGAACTCTCTCCATATCGCTGCTCAATGCTACTCCAAAAATATAACTTAGCATATGTTTTTAGAAAAACATTTCCTCATCCTCAACTTTGAGATTATTACTCAAAAGGTGTCTCTTAAAAGAGATTATACTCAAAAACTCCTATGAACTCATTTGGAAATCGATGTTTCCTCTCTTCTTATAGGTGAAAACATTTACTCTTGGGAATACTTAGTTCTCATATATTCACTTTGAAAAATGAAACTCAACTTTATTGATACTCATATCTAAGTACTCAAGCTTTTCAACAAGTTTTTAAAAGATTGTAAAAGGCTCCTCATAAAGACTCAAAAGAATTTCTCAAGACTTAACTCTTAGCTCTACCTTGAATTTGAATTATGAATTTAATGGTTATGATGTAACACCCCATAAATTTTCATCTAAGACTCCAACCCTTCTTCATGGAGAGTAAGCTTTTATTGGAGGAATTTAAAATTTCCTTAGGTGATAAAGTCACTAGATGAAGCACCTTGAGTTCCAAAAAGAAGTAAAAAGAATTCCTTCAAGTCATTCATTAATTCTTTAATATTTTGGTTCAACTTCAAATGACCATAAATTTTAGTACAGAATGAGTTAGGAGACCCATAAGATATCTAAATGAAAGATGTCTGAGTCCTCTTTCCTACGCCATAAAATTTGCTAATTTTTAAGCTCATATGAGGGAGATCTTCCCTTTTGAAATCTGTCTGTCCATTTAAGGAAAGTAACCAAAAATAGGAGGGGTATTTTAGTATTTTTGTTACCCCCACTTATTCAAGTGTCTGCCACGTCTCGTGTGTAGGATCAGGTCATGACAAACTTGGTATCAAAGCACATTGTTCAAGTGTCCTAGGGTGTTTACGAAGTCGTGTCAATAGGATCTTGTTCATGGTTCTGAGGGCCCAAATTCTATAAATGCGGAAATACAAACATTTTAAAAAATTTCCTTTCTTTCATACTCTAAATTGTGCAATAGAGCTATGTCAAAGACACTTATTGTAACTCGTGTGCTTTCATATCCATTCGACTACCCCTCATACTAAAGGTGGTTGAAAAGCAAAGTCAGTTCTTTATCAATGGCTTTCTCTTATAAAAGTCTTGAGGAAGTCATGAGACTCCAAAGGGGTTTGATAGAAGCCCGGCAGTGAGTTAAGTGTTGAGTTTGAGAAAATGCACTCATATTCATGTGAATCGTGCATCTAAGCTAAAGTGAGTTCTACTCTCTTCTCTAAGCCCTGTTTTAGGTGAGATTTTTATGAGGATGTATGTTTAGAGCTTCGGTAGTATTCTAATCCAAATTGTTAGCATGAGGTACGAAATTATGAGTAGTAGTAGTCAAAGTGTCCAGAGTTAGAGGAAGGTATTTAGAGGTTCAGTAATCAAAAGAAAGGATATAGTGATGACGGTAGATGACATAGTGATGGGGCAGATTATGTAATTGCAATCATGCACCCAGTCAGTTATAAGTGAAGAGTTCCTTTATGAGTGGAATAATGAATAATAACGCGGTAGATAGTTATTGATAGAACGAAGAGGAACAATTACTAGTGCACATGAGATAAAATCTACTTTTAACTAGAATAGAGTTGATGTCGATGTGCCAACGTTTTAGAGGAGACTAAATATATATGTTTAATAGAAGCACATAGTACTCATGAAGTGATAGATTTAAGCTAATATGATGATTTGTTTAAGAGGGTCATGATATTCCAAAAATTATAGAAAAGATTAAGTAAAGAGGTAAAATAAGTGGGCGAATAGTACTTATGGTGTGAAAAGGGGATGTACACCAATTTAGAGATGATGGGATTGGTCCATAGCTTTCAAGTGTCATCGTTAGACCTAAGGTGGATATGATAAGATGAGAAATGAAGTCAAATGTTGATAATAAGGTAGTAATTAGTTCAAAATAGTATGGGAGATATCTTTCCAGGGTGCTTGTAGTAGTGTAGTGATGCTACAAGAAGAAGGTTAATGTTCTCATTGTGATAATGATGGTGTGCTAATTCCATCTAAAGTTATATATAGAGAGGAAGATAAGGATGAGGTTTTACTATTAGAAATAGACAATGAGAGCCTATAGTTTGTTTTGAGTAGTAATGCATGTAACTTCAGTTGGTAGAGATTATGAGGGGATGAGAAATTCTTATAAAGTTGGTTAGTAGGAGAATATGGGCTGGTTAAAGGTTCTAAGCTTGAACGTGGTGTTGTTAAACATGAGGTAGTTCTTAAAATGAGCCCAATGTTGATTAAATGAGGTGGTAAAGAGTAATTTTATTGGGATGATACTCCCTATACAGAGGTATAGAACTTGAACATTAGGATTTGGGTTAAACTTGAATATAGTAAGAGTGTGTCCTAGACTCAGGCCTAAGAAAGACAAGTCATGTACCCTTGTAGGAGTTATGAGTTGCAGCCAATGAGACATAGTATACCTAATCTTGCTTCATGCCCAAACTTCCTTTGTTTTAGATAAGGTAACTTTATAGAGAGTGTGACTATGTTCACAATATAATTGTTCTTGACATAGGTGCTATAGAAGATGCCAAATCTTGGTACGAATTAGTCCAGCCTCTATTAGTAAGCAAGTTTGTGAGTCAGAGGAGATAGTAAGAGTAGCCCCGTTCCATTGCCAGGCCGGCCGTCATTCGAGGACATATGATCCTAAGAGGGAGATAATGTAACACCCCAGAAAATTTTGAGCTAAGACTCGAACCCTTCTTTGTGGAGAGTAAGATTTTGGGAGGAATTTAAAATTTTCTTAAGTGTTGAAGTCACTAGATTAAGCACCTTGTGTTCCAAAAATAACTAAAGAGAATTTCTTCAAGTCATTCCATATTTCTTTTAAGTTTTGGGTCAACTTCAAATGACAATAACTTTCAATACAGGATGAGTTAGGATATACATAAGATATAAAATGAAATATCTTTGAGTCCTCTTTCCAACAACATCAACTTTGCTAATTTTCGAGCTCGTACGAGGGAGATATACTCTTTTAAAGTCAGGTTGTCCATTTAAGAAAAGTTACTTAAAACTAGGAGGGGTATTTAGTCTTTTCCTTACCTCCACTTCTTCTAAACACAAATTAATCCTAATTAAGGGTCTTAACTTATTAGAATCAGTTTCATTCATCCCCAAAAGTGCTCTGGGTTTAGAGAGAATATTCAAGAGGATAAAAAGTTTCAAGCTGTCGTTCATGAAATTCAAGATTTCACCAACCTAGTATGTAAGCTCCCATGGTGTTGGGTTAGTTCACCCACATTCCATTCATGTTTTTCATTTTGTGAATCGATTGATAAATATTGAGAAATTTTATTTCTTGATGAGTTCTTTATAAGTGTTCTTGAAGTTTCCTTATCGATTAAATTTTGATGTAAGATTCTACTAGGTAAACTTCAAACAACCTTATCTCTTAGAATATGAAGTGTTACATGGCCCATAACCTATCCAATTAAAGGTATTTTAACCTACTTTTTAACTCCACCAATTTCGCGTCAATCAAATTTCTGAGTAAAAAGTTATGACCATTTTAATAACCTGATGCATTGTTGTTACAAAATTGCTGGCGGGAAAACATTAAAAATTGTCATTTTTGTCTTTTTACGTCCAAGAAAACCCTAAACGAATTTCATGACTAATAAAAGGCTAAAAATAATCACATTTTAATCTTTTAATACACCATTCTTCTCTCTCAAAAATTAGGGCAAATCTCTAAGGAAAATCAAAGTAGAAGACTTCTTTCAGATTTTTTTCAAAATTTTTCAGGATTCTTCTTCAAAGTAAGTCATTCTCCAAGAATTTCTTTCTTTTCAACTCAAATTCCTCCATAAAATTATGAATCAATAATGAAAATCATAATTATTGATGGTAAAGATTTCAAGAAACTAATTCAATAATCTCAAGAAAGGGTTTTTTGATAGTTAACCTTTAAGATAGGGTTCCAGGACTTCTAATCAAGATTATTCTTTAAGATTATTCAATAACCTTGTTCTTATAGGTCTGTAAGGGTATCATAGTGTTGAACTAGTTCATCCCTACGCCCTACATCTACTTTCAAATAAGTAAAAGTGAAATCTAGGATTCTACCTCTAGATTTAAGTATTTTTGAGCTAAGTTGATTTTGTGTTCTTGAATTCTTAATTCTTTTGAAATTCTATTCCTAAGTATTGAGTTCCTATATATAATTGAGATCTTTGAGTTGATTTGTTCATGTCTATAATTCAGCATGAACCGTATTTTGAGTTATAAATCATGAGAAGTTTTCAATGCCAACATTTGAGTTTATTGGACTTGAAAGATAAGTTCATAAGTGCATATTTTCATGAATGTAAACACATTTCACTTTAGTAGCTTTCAATCATCCAGTTCAGTTATTTGTTTACTTATCTATATTAAATAATTATACATTACATGATGTCATTCGATCTGCATCCTTTTATGATGCCGATAAAGGTGTTCATAATTATAAACATGCACTTCATTGAGATCACTCTACACTCCAATTATCATTGGTGAGCCTCCTTCTATTCGAGAAAACTTCACAATTAATTTCCAGTTAATTTTGAGGTGTCCTAGGTCTTGTGCCCACATCCTTTCTTAATAATAGAAGTTTCATAGATAAACAGTTTTGGAGAGTCTTTCGAATTTCATATATTTTATTTAAACTTATGTTTCATACTAAGTATATTAAACAATGTTTTGAGATTCATTAAACTGTTTTTAAATGTTTCATTCAATTTGATGCTTATGTATTCTCACATTAGTCTTTCGTTTGTAGTCAGCCAATATGAGGGTCCTCTTGGGCACAAGCAATGGTTCTCGAGTGACGTCCACATCCAGGGTGTAGGCATGGTTTCTGAAATATGATTCATGTTATGAATGTGTAACGACCTGTTCCCTTCGTTATCAAAAATCTAACATTGAAAAGTTTTGGGGCAGAAAACGTTTTGGTAGTAACTTGGAATTTCCCAACCTAATCCAAATTTGGATGAAATCGAAGTCAATGAGGTCTAGGGAAATTCGGAAGCAAACGGAAGATGTAATTATAAATTTAATCACAGGATTATAAAGCCTTTACTTGTCAATTGGAAGGTCCTTTAATTTTCAATGTGCATATTTACGTTGGAAACTCCCGGGTATGACTTCCCAAGGGACCTGCAAAAGGGCCGACAAGAAGGACCTAAGGCTTGTCGACACACTGCCTTGGCAGTGTCAATGAATTGAACCAAATGAAGCCCCGTTTGTTGACAAATGGCGCGTCAATGGAGGTCCCGTCGATGGACACGTAGCCTTGACAAGGCTCAGCCAAAGAACAACCCAAGGTCCAAACGACTGAAGCCAGAGATGGCCCGTCCATGGACATACTGGCCGTCGATGATGCCCGTCGATGGTGGCCTGCACCTGATACCATGCGACTGTTTCATTAAAGGGGTGAATGGGAAATTCACCCCACGTCCTAACCTGACCCTAATAGGTTTATTTGGTGATTTTGGGTGTATATAAGTGATCAAAAATGTGATCAACCCATTCCCAATCCAATTTACACAAAATAAACTTTCCCTCCAAAACCAATTCTCCCTAGAAACCTCCATTGTTGGTGAAGCTCAACAACAGCTTGGAGCTTAGATTTCCATGGAATATTCATCAAGTATTAGAGTTCTTACACTATACAAAGGTATGGTGATCCTTCATCTCTAGTTATTCTTCCATCTAGAGAATTAATCACAAAGTTTCAAAAGAGATTTCATGATCAAACTTCTTCTTCTTCAATCTAGCCATGGGTTCTTTCTAAAAATGTTTTTAATGGCTTAATCATGATGAATTGATGATAATGTATTGGTTTTAACTTGATTTTAATCCAATTGCATTATGAACCCATGTCCCTTCCCAAAATCGATTTAGCCCTTGCATGGTCATTGTGATCGTGGCTTATTTATGGTTGAATTAAAATTCTCTTACGTTGAATTGCTTATAACTACTGTTATTTACGTGAATTTGTTATGAATTGATGATGAAGGATCCATGTGGATGAATGTATGGAGAATTGAATATGACTAACTTAGATTCCTTATAAGTTCACTGTAACCTTGCCTCTATTAAGCATGAATGTGGAATTTGATTGTGTAGGGATAGTTGTATCTACTGCTTTACTTGGATGTTATTGATGAATTTTAAATAACTGATTCATGTGGATCAAGGTTGATTTTCCTATGATTCTTCTATCTTCCATTGATTCCTAATGTAGCATGTTCATTGTAATCTAGAGGTTATGGCGAATGTAGTAGGATTTAGTTTAGGTTATGTTGTCCTTAACTATTGCCTTCTATTGATGTTATTAATGAATTGTGGATATGAATCTTTGATGATCAAAGTAAATGAGTCTTAGCATGAATTGATCTAGGTTATTCTAGCCTATGAATTGAGTGTTGTATTGTACAGTATGTGACCTTAATTCTAGGGTAGATAAAGCATGAGTTATAGTTTTTTATTATGTCTTTAGCTACTGCCCTAGATTGATAACATTACGCAAGTGTAATTGGTTAATTGTCTATGTCCTTCTACCTTCTAGTATGTTACTGTGCTGTACTAGTTGTAGGCATGACCTTGTAGTAGCTTGTTGATATACCATGGTTTTACGGTACTTCCAATGCTTTTTCCTTAAGTTTAGTGTGTGTCTAAGGCCTTTTTGTAGTATTTTTAATGTGTTTTTCTCTGTGTTTGCAGGAAAACTGTCCAGAACGAAAATGCTGAAGACTGTGCTGAAATATGCAGAAGTGATGACCTATGGAGCCATCGACGCTCCGTTGACCCATCGACGGTTCGTAGGTGCTAACCGTCGACTGAAGATTTAGGCTGCTGAAGAAAGATCAGAGAATTCTGACTAAGTGTGGGGCTACGGAAGGGTTGACGGTCCATCAACTTATCAACGGACCGTCCTGGCAAACCGTTGGTATTAACAGAATGTAGTCCCAGTACCCGAGTTGAAAAAGATTCTAAGTATGGAGCAACGAAGTCTATCGACGGACCGTCGATGGGGTCCGTCTATGGTAACAAAATGATTGAAGAAAATGACAGCTAAAAAAGAGTTTAAGTATGGACCGATGGAGGCGTCGACGGCAGACGCATTTTGGACAGATATTTCCTTAAATAAAAATCCTTTTATTTTTAGGATTTTATTATTATAAATAGTACTAAAAACCTCGTTTTTGAGGTTAGACTCTTTTATTGTTTTTGAGACTTGTGTTATTGGAAAAAAAATTTAGGTTTTGGAAAATACTTTTACTTTCCGAAATCATTTCTTATAATATATTCATTAATTCAAGTGGTATTTTCTAGGTTTTCTTCAACTTGTTAAAGTAAGTATATGATTTCTTGTTTAATAAATATTAATTGTGTAATGCTTAACATGGGTAACTAAATCCACAACTAGGGTTGTGGGAACCATGGGTAATTAACAAAGTAAAACTAGCTAAAATAACAATTCTAGAATAGTTTCTTGCATGTATTGATAATTCTTTCGTTTAGAGGTCTTTTTAACGGTGGCCAACGTTAGAACTCACCTTGTTGCTACTTGCCGGACCAAGGAGGTAGATAATAAGAAAAGAATTATCAACGTAAATTTAGTATACACTATCTAATAGGCTAGTTTCAATTGGTGCGAAGTAGTAACTTAGCCATACATTGAAATGATGCTTAATATGAGGTAAAAGGTAAGGTTTAGTAAAGTATACACACGTAGCCGGACCAAGGTGCGGAGTGAAACTCCCGAGTTTCCGGACCAAGGAATTAGGGATACATAACTTACCATTTTGCATGCAAGATACTAGGAAAGAGTTGTTATAGCTAGGTTTGCTGCGTTATGAACCTATAGGGAACACTTACACCCTAGTTTCTTTCATCACTTGATAAACATCAAATATTTGAACTTGCTACTTATTTACTCAGATTTAATTAATTACTTTTGTTACACAAAATCCCCCCTTTTATTTATTTGTTTTTGGAAAGACTTGACTAAATAAAAGTAATCGTAGATTAAAGTTAAGTCTAAATCATTTTCCTCGTGGGATCGACCCCAACCTAACATTTGGGTTCTTTACTAGATACGACCGCTTATACTTCTTTAGGGAAGTATAGTTAGGGCTTATCAAATTTTGGCGCCGCTGCCGAGGAAAGTGGTTTTTAGATTAACTTTAAGCACATTACCAAACTTTAAGATCTCGCAGGTCTAGCTTTAGTGTATGCCAAGTACACGGAGTCGAGGAGAACCAATACTTTCACTACATCCATAACTAAACCGTACACTTCGCAGAATGAACATTGAAAACAATCCGCTTATATCGAGGATTAGATCAATCCTCAACCTCCCCTGCCGGTTGATCTAATAATCAAGTGATAGTTGATAACCCTGGTGAAGGTAATCCGAAGAGGCAACCTCATGCCCCACGCCCTCAAGAGTACTATAGGGGAAATGTTAACATCACTGACTCTGATGGGCCACTTGTCCTACCTCCTCTACCACATGGTCATAATTTCGTGGTAACTAGTAGCTTGATGCAGATGCTCACCACTAGAAGTCTGTTCTTGAGGCTACCATCTGAGGATCCACATGCTCACATCGCCAAACTGAGGTCGGTGTGTAAGAGTTGTGTAGGGAGACCTGACTTGAACATGGACGTCATTGGGTTAAGAGTGTTCCCTCTCTCACTGACGGTAGAGGCCGCTATCTGGTTTACTGAGTTTCCCTACAATTTATTATATATACTTAAGAGAAGTTGAAGGATGTGTTCCTAGCAAGGTATTACCCGGTTTCTAAAAAGCTCAACCACAAAGATAGGGTGAATAATTTTGTGGCATTACCAGGGGAATCAATAAGCAGTTCTTGGGATAGGTTCACCTCATTCTTGAGAAGTGTTCAAAAACACCGCATTGATGATGAGTCGCTGAAAGAGTACTTCTATCGAGGGCAAGATGATAACAATAAGGCGGTACTTGATACTATTGCTAGTGGTTCCTATGGGGAGTGTACTTATGCAGAAATCGCTGAGAAGTTAGAGAAAATCTCCCGAAATAATAAAGCTTGGAGCACTAGGAAGCCGGATACTGGGAGAAAAACCTTTGCGGTGCAATCTACACACAACCCAGCCGCAGATGAGATTCGTGAAGAAATGGCTCAAATGAGAACTGATCTTGGGTTAGTGTTGAAACATGTCACTGGGGGTACAGAGAAAGTGAATGCGGTGAATTATTTGATTAAACCACCACCTCCGATAGATGAGTTTTACTATGAGGAGGATTCTTATGCAGTGAATGGGCAGACGGGGGGTTTCTGACCGAACGCCCAAGGCTCCAATCAGGAGAATTGGCGTCAAGGTCAAGGAAATCAAGGTCGGAACTATGGGAATTACAACCGAGAGGGTCACTATGTTCGTGAAGAAAACTACAACCACGACAACAACTTCAATCGGAGTAACTATGGAAACAGAAACGATCGAAGTGGGCCCTATGTTCCACCTCAAAATTGGGAAGTTGCTCCTAAGCATGGTTGAGGTAGTATGGCGCTAGTTGAAGACATGTTGAAAAATATGATGAGGAGGTTCGACGCAAGTGATGAGCACGCCAAGGAATTGAGAGGTGATTTGGCTAACATTGGGCAAAAAATGGATGCACATGCAGTCTCAATCAAGCGTCTTGAGATTCAAATGGCCCAATTATCGTCTACTGTGAACCTTCGTCAACTGGGTACTCTTCCTAGCAACACTGTTCAAAATCCGAAGAATGATGGACATTGTATGACAGTCACTATTCGAGGTGGTAAGCAAACCATAGATCCACCTATGTTGTCTGGCGTAGAAAATAAGATGAGAAGAGAAGATGAGGTAGTAGAAACTAGTGGTGAGTTAGTAGATGAAGCGGTAAAAGAAGCAGAGAAGCCCCAAAAGGTGACTCCCATTCCAAGACCACCACCACCATTCCCGCAAAGGTTGGTGAAAAAGATCGAGGATGGTAAATACCGGCGTTTTATTTATATGTTGAAGCAGCATTCCATCAATGTTCCTTTGATAGAAGCTCTTGAACAAATGCCCGGTTACGCCAAGTTCATGAAAGATATGGTCACTAAGAAGAAATCGGTCAGTTTTGAGGATGATGATAGGATGCAACACTGTAGTGTTATTGCTACAAGGTCTCTAGTGCAAAAGAACGAAGATCCGGGTGCTTTCACTGTAGTGCTATTGCTACAAGGTCGGTAAAGCATTATGTGATCTTGGGGCAAACATAAATCTTATGCCTCTATCCATCTACAAAAAGTTGGGTTTGGGTGATCCAAAGTCCATTGCAATGCGGCTACTGATGGCCGATTGAACAGTGAAGATGTCACGACCGGAGTGTAGACCCTAGACGATACCAGCGTCATTGACCTCTTAGAGGTCGCAGACAATCCTACTTACGTCATTCTTACTTCATCTAGGTTAATTTTAGCGGAAAATTTGAAACTTTTTGTTTCTTAACATGCATAAGGATCATTCTACTTACATTCATAACGTTCACAATCAACCATCTAACATTAAGATTATCAACTGAAAGAAATAGTTCAATACTGCATTAAATGTATAATTGCCAAAATGGCACCAATACAATGTCTGAAATAAAAACGGAAAGAAACACCAGTGGAACATACTCCACTAGCTAAAGCCTACATCTAAGCTAGATAGTAACGGTAGACATCCTCAAAAGCATGAGGGACTACCTAGTCCGGATGAAAGCTCCACGTCCGGATAGCTGCAACGTCAACCTGTAAGCTCTAGCGTCCACCTGTGCCTGCACCTAAAAATATAGAGTTGTATGGGATTAGTACACACTTGTACTAAGTATGGGTATATGCAAGCACACGCCAAGGACATGCATGAGTAAGAACAACTCTTTCCTAACAACATGATTATGGAAAGTCAAGTCAGTGGACTTGCCAAATTGGGATTAGGAAAGTTCATGAGCTTTCCAAATTTGGATTAGGAAAGTCAGTGAACTTTCCAAATTTGGATTAGGAAAGTCAGTGAGCTTTCAAAATTTGGATTAGGAAAGTCATGCCATTAGAGTAACATGCATCGTCATACTTATCATATTGCACACAGCTCATAACATCTTACACATAACACATATCATATTGCATATAGCACATAACATCTTTCATATCATTCATTCATATGCCATGAGACCTTGGAATCATGGACTTGACATTAAGACTTCCCAAAATGAGGGCTCAACATATGGGACCTCAACTAGGGAGTCTTCCTTAGATAACACAGAGTCTGCTTCATTCATTCATACGTACTTCATTTCATTCATTCATAAGCTAGTGTAAACACCAGCTATACGTAGGATGTAGTTTAAGACTCTCATTGGGTTTGCTGTGCAATGATCAAGAATAACCTAGTGTCATTACTTGAGTCTAGCTCACCTCTTGATTATCCTATCCTTACACCTTTGGTATCGTTCATTTCATTATGTGCATCATTTGAGGCTGGCCTCATTCATTCATTGGGAACTTTAACTTTAACCGACATAGATCATGTAAGCATCATGAAATCCAGTGTCTCCCCCACACCAAAAAGAGGTGGAATCACCGGCCAAAGTGACCTAGAACATGCTAGCGTACATGGGAATTGAACCCCGCCAGATCCCTATATTGGCAGTATAGGTTCGAAGACTAGGAGATACAAGGAGACTCATACCCGGAAAGCCAGACAGTCTCATCTCATGAGAGTTACGTGAACCTCCACCCTTCCCGAAAGAAGGCATCACCGTTCATAGCTAGTCTATCGGTGCTCAGTATAAAGTTCCATTTCATTCAACTCATACGTCATGGAAGATAGCTTCTAGTATGAGGACATCATAGCTCAATAGATGATTTCTCATCTCATCATTAGTATTAAGTATACATTATTCTCAATACTTTCATTAGAGTGCTCATAGAGACTGGTCTCTTCATTAACTTTACACTCTCATAGGTGATTACGTTTTGGTAACATTTACTTAGATCATTGAGATTGCTCTGATCTTTCACATTAGCCTCTTATCATGTTGTCAGCATATTCATTAACATTAGCACATTTGCTCTTCATAATTACTCACCCCATTTTACGTGAATGTTCATTTCATCATATGCCAATGCACTTGGGCATTTGTGTGTTTCATACTCTTACTTAACCCTTCTAGGGTTTCATCATTTCATTACATAATATTCATTTCATCGTATGCCAATATACTTGGACATTTAGTGTGTTTTACACTCTTACCTAACCCTTCTAGGGTTATATCATTTCATTACATACATCTTAGGTTCACTTACTTTTAAATGTATGCTAGACTTATGGGTCTATACATACAAGCCATGAGGCTTCATTCATAGTTCGTTTAAGTGATTCATATCTTCCTAAGATTATGTGGTACAAGACTTATGCATCTTGTATGTATGCCAAGATCTCGATTTCGATCTATGTAGGCGGCATTATTCTTGAACATTTAATTCACGTACGACTTATGTATCAATACGGAATTTGGGCAAGGGAACCCAATTTCAAATCCCTTGAACAACACTTACATTTTTCATTTATTTTATTTTGGTCCACACGATTTGGGGACCCAAGATCGAGCCCCAACACCTTCATTTTATTTTTCCCTTAGTGTTTCTCTTCATTTTTCGCTCAATGGGATTGAGAGGATGTGGGATCGAACCCCCACAATCTCATTTTCTTTTAATTTCTTTTCTTTAAACTCTCTCTCCCTTGGCCGAGGGGTTGTGGGATCGAACCCCCACAGCCCCTTATATTTTTTTATTTCTTATTCCTTGACTTTTTTGAGTTGACCATGAGATTGTGGGATCGAACCCCCACAACCTCACTTTATTTATATTTTATTTCTCCTTTACTGCCTAGAGGTCGTTGGTTCGATTCCCACGCCTTACATTTCTTTTCTTATCATTTTCTTTTAATTATCCTTTACTGCCTAGAGGTCGTGGGTTCAATTCCCACGCCTCACATTCCTTTTATTTTCATTTTCTTTTACTCTCCTTTACTGCCTAGACCATGGTTCGAATCCCCTTCACCACATTACTTTTTACTTCTTTATTTTCATGCTTTTTATCATGGTATGGTCACGGGTTCAATCCTCTATGACCTCACTTGTTTTAATTCATTTTTCTCAACATTTTGAAACCTCTTAACTTGACTGAAATTCCTTAATTAAATCTGGAAATTATTTTGAAAATTTTCAGCATACTTTCATCAACATTTACACGTAAATTCATAGGGTAATTCGTAGATCATTTAATACGTTCATAGGTGCATTTTTCATGGATTTGTTTAGCCAAGAGATTATCACTCAAATCTGACACATTTCAACTCATATGAACATCACGATTTACATCAACATGTGTACATGAAATATAAAGAACTATCAGGCCATTTCAAGTCCTAAAGCATGACCAATAGCCACGGCAACACACACAAACACACGTAGTTACATTTTCGGAAAAACATCAACATAAGTCACATAATTCCGAACATACATATAAACACGTAATCATCACGAAAACACGTTTCATCCCTAGTTTTCTACCAGAAACTATAACCAACATATGATTCCATGGGATCTAGTGACAGGGACATGCAACGGGGAATAATCCTAGTTTTCGGAATAGATTCGTCTGAACCTTAGGGGTCTCTTGGGAAAGGGACCAAGAGAGAAGAGAATCCATACCTTTTTGACGTTCAAACCTCGAGTTGCTGCCCAAAAACTTCCCCAAACACACGTCCAACACCAAAAGCTCAACACCCCACTTGACGGAAAACCTTCTCTTTGCCTACGTGATTGATTAACGTTTGTTTTTCTTATATTTTCGTGTGAGTTCTTCAAGTGTGAAGAACTTTGGTTTACCTACTGTTTTGGAAGTTATTTTGTCAGAGAGAACATGAATGAGAGTGATAGAGACGTGAGAGAGAGGGATGAGCGTGAGAGAGGAGAGTTTTCTTAGGCTTAGGAGTCTAGTTTAGGACTTAGTCAAATAAGGTTTTTATTAAATATTAAAAATCTGATTTCCTTTTATTTTAAATCAGATAATAAATAATAAATATAAATTAATTACATTAATTTACCAACTTACATTAAAAACAAATTTAATTCATTGCTTCCACCTAGGTTCGAACCCGGGTTGAGCAAGAGTTCACTTGAAGAGCCAATTTTCGGCCCTCTCTCCCAAAATTGCCCCTCAACCTTATTAATTAAATAATTAATTATATATTTAGGTTAATTACGATACTACCCTTTGCCTGGAAAAAGACCATTTTACCCCTAGACCCTCCAAAACTATGATTTTCCCTTTTTAAGTCCGGTAAAGACTTATTCGAGTAAATATTCCTATTCGAGAGCCCTACATGGTTGGACCCAACCTTTCCAAGCTCAACTAACTCCCCAAGTTAGTTGGCTTGGCTGCAGCAAGGGCTCAGAGGTCTGGTTCTATGCGCATCAATCTGTGTGAACCCAGTCTAATCGTAGGCATTCTAGACACATTAAGCATTACTTAGCATATCCATTTTTAGGGTTGTTACATTATCCCCCCCTTAGGAACATTCGTCCCCGATTGACACTACTCTTTACTAACAATAAGTAAGTCATCTATAGAATGTATGCATACATAGGTAATTCAATACTCCCCATTGGTGAATATCTTATTCACATATTAACATGATGGTGCACATCCTTGAAACCTACTAGTAGCTTCACATTAATAGACTAAGGAACTCTTTCCTATACTAGTCTCATCAAAGCATACAACATAAGTAAACATGTAAGTCATACAAATCAGCAACCAACATGATGACTGAAACATATTAACCTCATACTAGTGCATAAACACATTACATAGTCAAATACATGAAAGACTAATTAAGGATACGCACCCGAGACTTCACCAGAGGTGCCTTCCCCTGCACCCCTAGACTTGAGTGCAAAGATTCGTTGCCTCCTTGGAGCCTCTTCATTTGGACCATTAGGCTGAACTCTCTCCTTCCCTTGTTCTTGCCTTCTCCTATTCGGACAATACTTCACCATGTAACCCGATTTGCCACAACTGTAACAAGCATTAGTGCCCATCATACACTCTCCTCCATGCAGTTTTCCACACTTCCTGCAAGGTGGTCTCTCCTGAGGTGTATCTACTTTATGGTTTCTCCTAACTCTAGACTCGGAATCCCTACCATAGCGAACCTTGGATGAACTTGACTCCACTTGGTGAGAGACTCCCTTCTTAAACCTGGGCTACTCACACATGCCAAAATTATTTTTGTGGCCTCCATGGCTGGGCCCTGCCTGATCTTGAGGCTTAGGCCTCCTAGCATCACGAATGCTCCTCTTCTTGCGGCTGTCCTCTACCAGCTGGACATGCACCATCAATTTGGAGAGGTCCATGTTATCATGGAGCATCACAGACCAATACTCCTCCTCCAGATCTCCGTTGATTCCTGTGAGAAACCTACTCATCTCATCCCTGCTGTTAGATACAAGGAAAGTAGCATACCTGGATTGTTTAACAAACTTCAGGGAATACTCCCTGACTGTCATTGATCCCTGCTTAAGGTTGATAAACTCCTAAACCTTTGCCTCCCTCCTCTCCCTGGGAAAGAATCTCTCCAGGAAAGATGTCTTAAACAGCTCCCAAGTGACCGGAACTCCGCCCAAAGCTCGGCTATCCTGCCACATCTTGCACCAAGTTTGTGCTACATCCTTGAGCTGATAGGAAGTCAGCTCAGCCTTCTCAGTATCTGTGGCCCCCATGGCCACCAAAATCTTATGCACCTCGTCCACAAACTCCTGGGGGTCCTCTGAAGTCTTAGACCCTGTGAAAATAGGAGGATTCATCCTAGTGAAATATCTCAGCCTGTCAGCCATGCTACGAACCGGTGGGTTCTCCCTCTGAACATTCTGCCGGTTGACCTGGGCAGTCATGGCCTTGGCCTGCATAGTGATGGCCAGTACCATCTGGGCCAGAGATTCCCGCACCTCCGCATCAGTCAACCCGACTGGATTAACCGGCATAGCCACTCCTTCAGCTGGAACCTGGGGTGGAACCTGATTGTCCCCAGCAGCTGCTCCTCCTCTCCTCTGACCAATGGTTCTCCTAGTATTCATTCTCTGAAAACAACAAGGATTGATGTTAGACACGCTCATAACACCAAGAAAATCAGACATTAGCAAAAGCACGATAACATCAGAAGAAGGGAATTTTTCCAATGCATCATGCAGTCTCTAATTCAGGATAGTCGTGCACTTCACTACCATGACTTAGAAACTACTCAATGTGGTTGATGTGAACTTATTATTCTCGAAATTTAACCTAGTGCTCTGATACCAACTTTGTCACGACCGAAGTGTAGACCCAGACGAGACCGGCATCGTTGACCTCTCAGAGGTCGCAGACAAGCTTACTTACGTCATTCTTACTTTATCTAGATTAATTTTAGCGGAAAATTTGAAACTTTTTGTTTCTTATCATGCATAAGGATAATTCCACTTACATTCAGAACGTTCACAATCAACCATCTAACATTAAGATTATCAACTGAAAGAAATAGTTCAATACTGCATTAAATGTATAATTGCCAAAATGGCACCAATACAATGTCTGAAATAAAAACGAAAAGAAACACTTGTGGAACATACTCCACTAGCTAAAGCCTACATCTAAGCTAGATAGTAACGGTAGATATCCTCGAAAGCATGAGGGCCTACTAAGTTCGGATGAAAGCTCCACGTCCGGATAGCTGCAACGTCAACCTGTAAGCTCTAGAGTCCACCTGTGCCTGCACCTAAAAATATAGAGTTGTATGGGATTAGTACACACTTGTACTAAGTATGGGTATATGCAAGCACACACCAAGGACATGCATGAGTAAGAACAACTCTTTCCTAACAACATGATTATGGAAAGTCAAGTTAGTGGACTTGCCAAATTGGGATTACGAAAGTTCATGAGCTTTCCAAATTTGTATTAGGAAAGTCAGTGAACTTTCCAAATTTGGATTAGGAAAGTTAGTGAGCTTTCCAAATTTGGATTAGGAAAGTCATGCCATTAGAGTAACATGCATCATCATACTTATCATATTGCACACAACACATAACATCTTACATATAGCACATATCATATTACATATAGCAAATAACATCTTTCATATCATTCATTCATATGCCATGAGACCTTGGAATCATGGACGTGACATTAAGACTTCCCAAAATGAGGGCTCAACATATGGGACCTCAACTAGGGAGTCTTCTTTAACAAACGCAGAGTCTGCTTCATTTATTCATATGTACTTCATTTCATTCATTCATAAGCTAGTGTAAACACCAGCTATAGCTAGGATGTAGTTTAAGACTCTCATCGGGTTTGCTGTGCAATGATCAAGAATAACCTAGTGTCATTACTTGAGTCTAGCTCACCTCTTGATTATCCTATCTTAACATCTTTGGTATCGTTCATTTCATTATGTGCATCATTTGAGGCTGGCCTTATTCATTCATTGGGAACTTTAACTTTAACCGACATAGATCATGTGAGCATCATGAAATCTAGTGTCTCCCCCACACCAAAAAGAGGTGGAATCACCGGCCAAAGTGACCCAGAACATGCTAGCGTACATGGGAATTGAACCCCGCCATATCCCTATATTGCCAGTACAGGTTAGAAGACTAGGACATACAAGGAGACTCATACCCGGCAGGCCGGACAGTCTCATCTCATGAGAGTTACGTGAACCTCCGCCCTTCCCGATGGAAGGCATCACCGTTCATAACTAGTCTATCGGTGCTCAGTATAAAGTTCCATTTCATTCAACTCATACGTCATAGAAGCTAGCTTCTAGTATGAGGACATCATAGCTTAATAGATGATTTCTCATATCATCATTAGTATTAAGTATACATTATTCTCAATACTTTCATTAGAGTGCTTATAGAGACTGGTCTCTTCATTAAATTTACACTCTCATAGGTGAGTACGTTTTGGTAACGTTTACTTAGGTTCATTGAGATTGCTCTCATATTTCACATTAGCCTCTTATCATGTTGTCACCACATTCATTAACATTAGCACATTTGCTCTTCACAATTACTCACCCCATTTTACGTGAATGTTCATTTCATAATATGCCAATGCACTTGGCCATTTGTGTGTTTCATACTCTTACTTAACCCTTCTAGGGTTTCATCATTTCATTACAATATTCATTTCATCGTATGCCAATACACTTGGCCATTTAGTGTGTTTTACACTCTTACCTAACCCTTCTAGGGTTATATCATTTCATTACATACATCTTAGGTTCACTTACTTTTAAACGTATGCTAGACTTATGGGTCTATACATACAAGCCATGAGGCTTCATTCATAGTTCGTTTAAGTGATTCATATCTTCCTAAGATTATGTGGTAAGAGACTTATGCATCTTGTATGTATGCCAAGATCTCGATTTCGATCTATGTAGGCGGCATTATTCCTGAACATTTAATTCACGTACGACTTATGTTTCAATACGAAATTTGGGCAAGGGAACCAAATTTCGAATCCCTTGAACAACACTTACATTTTTCATTTATTTTATTTTAGTCCACACGTCTTGGGGACCCAAGATCGAGCCCCAACACCTTTATTTTTTTTCCCTTAGTTTTTCTCTTCATTTTTCGCTCAATGGGATTGAGAGGATGTGGGATCCAAACCCCATAACCTCATTTTCTTTTAATTTCTTTTCTTTAAACTCTCTCTCCCTTTGCCGAGGGGTTGTGGGATCGAACCCCCACAGCCCCTTATATTTTTTTATTTCTTATTCCTTGACTTTTTCGAGTTGACCATGAGGTTGTGGGACCGAACCCCCACAGCCTCAATTTATTTATATTTTATTTATCCTTTACTGCCTAGAGGTCGAGGGTTCGATTCCCACGCCTCACATTTCTTTTCTTCTCATTTTCTTTTAATTCTTCTTTACTGCCTAGTGGTCGTGGGTTCAATTTCCACGCCTCACATTCCTTTTATTTTCATTTTCTTTTACTCTCCTTTACTGCCTAGACCATGGTTCGAATCCCCTTCACCACATTCCTTTTTACTTCTTTATTTTCATGCTTTTTAACATGGTGAGGTCACGGATTCAATCCTCCATGACCTCACTTGTTTTAATTCATTTTTATCAATATTTTGAAACCTCTTAACTTGACCAAAATTCCTTACTTAAATCTGGAATTTTTTTTGAATTTTTTCAGCATACTTTCATCAACATTTACATGTAAATTCATAGGGTAATTCGTAGATCATTTAATACGTTCTTAGGTGCATTTTTCATGGATTCGTTTAGCCAAGATATTATCACTCAAATCACACACATTTCAATTCATATGAACATCACGATTTACATCAACATGTGTACATGAAATATAAAGAACTATCATGCCATTTCAAGTCCTAAACCATGACCAATAGCCACGACAACACACACAAACACACGTAGTTACATTTTCGGAAAAACATCAACATAAGTCACATAATTCCGAACATACATATAAACACGTAATCATCACGAAAACACGTTTCATCCCTAGTTTTCTACCAGAAACATAACAAACCTATGATTCAATGGGAGCTAGTGACACGGACATGCAACGGGGAATAATCCTAGTTTTCGGAATAGATTCGTCTGAACCTTAGGGGTCTCTTGGAAAAGGGACCAAGATATAAGAGAACCCATACCTTTTTGACGTTCAAACCTCGAGTTGCTGCCCAAAAACTTCTCCAAACACACGTCCAACACCAAAATTTCAACACCCCACTCGACTGAAATTCTTCTCTTTGCCTACGTGATTGATTAACATTTGTTTTTCTTATATTTTCGTGTGAGTTCTTCAAGTGTGAAGAACTTTGGTTTACCTACTGTTTTTGAAGTTGTTTTGGCAGAGAGAACATGAATGAGAGTGATAGAGACGTGAGAGAGAGGGATGAGCGTGAGAGAGGAGAGTTTTCTTAGGCTTAGGAGTCTAGTTTAGGACTTAGTCAAATAAGGTTTTTATTAAATATTAAAAATCTGATTTCCTTTTATTTTAAATCAGATAATAAATAATAAATATAAATTAATTACATTAATTTACCAACTTAAATTAAAAATAAATTTAATTCATTGCTTCCACCTAGGTTCGAACCCGGGTGGAGCAAGACATCACTTCAAGAGCCAATATTCGGCCCTCTTTCCCAAAATTGCCCCTCCACTTTATTAATTAAATAATTAATTATATATTTAGGTTAATTACGATACTATCCTTAGCCTGTAAAAAGACCATTTTACCCCTAGACCCTCAAAATGATGATTTTCCCTTTTTAAGTCTTGTAAAGACTCATTTGAGTAAATATTCGTATTCGAGAGCCCTACATGGTTGGACCCAACCTTTACAAGCTCAACTAACTCCCCAAGTTAGTTGGCTTGGCTGTAGCAAGGGTTCAGAGGTCTGGTTCTACGCGCATCAATCTGTGTGAACCAAGTGTAATCGTAGGCATTCTAGACACATTAAGCATTACTTAGCATATCCATTTTTAGGGTTGTTACATTATCCCCCCCTTAGGAACATTCATCCCCGAATGACACTACTCTTTACTAACAATAAGTAAGTCATCTATAGAATGTATGCATACATAGGTAATTCAATACTCCCCATTGGTGAATATCTTATTCACATATTAACATGATGGTGCACATCCTTGAAACCTACTAGTAGCTTCACATTAATAGACTAAGGAACTCTTTCCTAAAATAGTCTCATCAAAGCATACAACATAAGTAAACATGTAAGTCATACAAATCAGCAACCAAGATGATGACTAAAACATATTAACCTCATACTAGTGCAAACACCATACACAGTCAAATACATGAAAGACTAATTAAGGATACGCACCCGAAACTTCACCAGAGGTGCCTTCCCCTGCACCCCTAGACTTGAGTGCGAAGATTCGTTGCCTCCTTGGAGCCTCTTCACTTGGACCATTAGGCTGAACTCTCTCCTTCCCTTGTTCTTGACTTCTCCTATTCGGACAATCCTTCACCATGTGACCCACTTTGCCACAACTGTAACAAGCGTTAGTGCCCATCATACACTCTCCTCCATGCAGTTTGCTACACTTCCTGCAAGGTGGTCTCTCATGAGGTGTATCTACTTCATGGTTTCTCCTAACTCTGTACTCGGAATCACTATGATAGCGACCCTTGGACGAACTTGACTCCCCTTGGTGGGAGACTCCCTTTTTAAACCTGGGCTACTCACGGACGCCAAAATTATTTCTGTGGCCTCCATGGCTTGGCCCTGCCTGATCTTGAGGCTTAGGCCTCCTAGCATCACGAATACCCCTCTTCTTGCGGCTGTCCTCTACCTGCTGGACATGCACCATCAACCTGGAGAGGTCCATGTTATCATGGGGCATCGTTGTCCGATACTCCTTCTCCAGATCTCTGTTGATTCGTGTGAGGAACCTGCTCATCTCATCCCTGCTGTTAGATACAAGGGAAGTAGCATACCTGGATAGTTTAACAAACTTCAGGGAATACTACCTGACTGTCATTGATCCCTGCTTAAGGTTGATAAACTCCTCAACCTTTGCCTCCCTCATCTCCCTGGGAAAGAATCTCTCCAGGAAGGATGTCTTAAACAGCTCCCAAGTGACCGGAACTCCGCCCAAAGCTCGGCTATCCTGCCACATCTTGCACCAAGTTTGTGCTACATCCTTGAGCTGATAGGAAGCCAGCTCAGCCTGCTCAGTATCTGTGGCCCCCATGGCCACCAAAATCTTATGCACCTCATCCACAAACTCCTGGGGGTCCTCTGAAGTCTTAGACCTTTTGAAAATAGGAGGATTCATCCTAGTGAAATCTCTCAGCCTCTCAGCCATGCTACGAACCGGTGGGTTATCCCTCTGAACATTCTGCCGGTTGACCTGGGCAGTCATGGACTGGGCTTGCATAGTGATGGCCTGTGCCATCTGGTCCAGAGATGCCCGCACCTCCGCATCAGTCAACCCGACTAGTTTAACCGGCATAGCCACTCCTTCATCTTGAACCTGGGGTGGAACCTGATTGTCCCTAGCAGCTGCTCCTCCTCTCCTCTAACCAATAGTTCTCCTAGTGTTCATTCTCTGAAAACAACAAGGATTGATGTTAGACACGCTCATAACACCAAGAAAATCAGACATTAGGAAAAGCACAATAACATCAGAAGAAGGAATATTTTTCTATGCATCATGCAGTCTCTAATTCAGGATAGTGGTGCAGTTCACTACCATGACTTAGAAACTACTCAATGTGGTTGATGTGAACTTATTATTCTCGAAATTTAACCTAGTGCTCTTATACTAACTTTGTCACTACCGGAGTGTAGACCCTAGACGAGACCGGCGTCTTGACCTCTCAGAGGTCGCAAACAAGCCTACTTACGTCATTCTTACTTTATCTAGGTTAATTTTAGCAGAATATTTGAAAATTTTTATTTCTTAACATGCATAAGGATCATTCTACTTACATTTATAACGTTCACAATCAACCATCTAACATTAAGATTATCAACTAAAAGAAATAGTTCAATACTGCATTAAATGTATAATTGCCAAAATGGCACCAATACAATGTCTGAAATAAAAACGGAAAGAAACACTAGTGGAACATACTCCATTATCTAAAGCCTACATCTAAGCTAGATAGTAACGGTAGATATCCTCGAAAGCATGAGGGCCTACCAAGTCCGGATGAATGATCCACGTCCGGATAGCTGCAACGTCAACCTGTAAGCTCTAGCGTCCACCTGTGCCTGCACCTAAAAATATAGAGTTGTATAGGATTAGTACACACTTGTACTAAGTATGGATATATGCAAGAACACACCAAGGATATGCATGAGTAACAACAACTCTTTCCTAACAACATGATTATGGAAAGTCAAGTCAGTGGACTTGCCAAGTTGGGATTAGGAAAGTTAATGAGCTTTCCAAATTTGGATTAGGAAAGTCAGTGAACTTTCCAAATTTGGATTAGGAAAGTCAGTGAGCTTTCCAAATTTGGAATAGGAAAGTCATGCCATTAGAGTAACATGCATCATCATACTTATCATATTGCACACAACACATAACATCTTACACATAGCACATATCATATTGCATATAGCACATAACATCTTTCATATCATTCATTCATATGCCATGAGACCTTGGAATCATGGACTTGACATTAAGACTTCCAAAAATGAGGGCTCAACATATGGGACCTCAACTAGGGAGTCTTCTTTAGCAAACACAGAGTCTGCTTCATTCATTCATACGTACTTCATTTCATTCATTCATAAGCTAGTGTAAACACCAGCTATACCTAGGATGTAGTTTAAGACTCTCATCGGGTTTGCTGTGCAATGATCAAGAATAACTTAGTGTCATTACTTTAGTCTAGCTTACCTCTTGATTATCCTATCCTAACACCTTTGGTATCGTTCATTTCATTATGTACATAATTTGAGGCTGGCCTCATTCATTCATTGGAACTTTAACTTTAACCGACATAGATCATGTGAGCATCATGAAAT
The DNA here is from genome assembly GCA_016801875.1 of Solanum sitiens. Taxonomy (NCBI): domain Eukaryota; kingdom Viridiplantae; phylum Streptophyta; class Magnoliopsida; order Solanales; family Solanaceae; genus Solanum; species Solanum sitiens. The sequence goes on along the minus strand of JABWTJ010000131.1, from coordinate 453,328 downwards.
CTATTGTCTCCCCCACACCGAAAAGAGGTGGAATCACCGGCCAAAGTGACCCAAAACATGCTAGCGTACATGGGAATTCAACCCCGCCAGATCCCTATATTGGCAGTAGCGGTTCAAAGACTAAGAGATACAAGGAGACCCATACCCGGCAGGCCGGATAGTCTCATCTCATGAGAGTTACGTGAACCTCCGCCCTTCCCAAAAGAAGGCATCACCGCTCATAGCTAGTCTATCGATGCTCAGTATAAAGTTCCATTTTATTCAACTCATACTTCATGGAAGCTGGCTTCTAGTATGAGGACATCATAGCTCAATAGATGATTTATCATCTCATCATTAGTATTAAGTATAAATTATTCTCAATACTTTCATTAGAGTGTTCATAGAAACTGGTCTCTTCATTAACTTTACACTCTCATAGGTGAGTACGTTTTGGTAATATTTACTTAGGCTCATTGAGATTGCTCTCATCTTTCACATTAGCCTCTTATCATGTTGTCACCACATTCATTAACATTAGCACATTTGTTCTTCATAATTACTCACCCCATTTTACGTGAATGTTCATTTAATCATATGCCAATGCACTTGGCCATTTGTGTGTTTTATACTCTTACTTAACCCTTCTAGGGTTTAATCATATTATTACATAATATTCATTTCATCGTATGCCAATACACTTGGCCATTTAGTGTGTTTTACACTCTTACATAACCCTTCTAGGGTTATATCATTTCATTACATACATCTTAGGTTCAGTTATTTTTAAACGTATGCTAGACTTATGGGTCTATACATACAAGCCATGAGGCTTCATTCATAGTTCGTTTAAGTGATTCATATCTTCCTAAGATTATGTGGTACAAGACTTATGCATCTTGTATGTATGCCAAGATCTCGATTTCAATCTATGTAGGCGGCATTATTCTTGAACATTTAATTCACGTACGACTTATGTATCAATACGGAATTTGGGCATGGGAACCCAATTTCAAATCCCTTGGACAACATTTACATTTTTCATTTATTTTATTTTGGTCCACACGTCTTGGGGACCCAAGATCTAGCCCCAACACCTTCATTTTATTTTTCCCTTAGTTTTTCTCTTCATTTTTCGCTCAATGGGATTGAGAGGATGTGGGATCGAACCCCCACAACCTCATTTTCTTTTAATTTCTTTTCTTTAAACTCTCTCTCCCTTGGCCGAGGGGTTGTGGGATCGAACCCCCACAACCCCTTATATTTTTTTATTTCTTATTCCTTGACTTTTTTGAGTTGACCATGAGGTTGTGGGATCGAACCCCCACAGCCTCACTTTATTTTTATTTTATTTCTCCTTTACTGCCTAGAGTTCGTGGGTTCGATTCCCACGCCTCACATTTCTTTTCTTCTCATTTTCTTTTAATTCTCCTTTACTGCCTAGAGGTCGTGGGTTCAATTCCCACGCCTCAGATTCCTTTTATTTTCATTTTCTTTTACTCTCCTTTACTACCTAGACCATGGTTCGAATCTCCTTCACCACATTCCTTTTTACTTCTTTTTTTTATGCTTTTTAACATGGTGAGGTCACGGGTTCAATCCTCCATGACCTCACTTGTTTTAATTCATTTTTCACAACATTTTAAAACCTCTTTACTTGACCGAAATTCCTTACTTAAATCTGGAATTTTTTTTGAAATGTTTCAGCATACTTTCATCAACATTTACACGTCAATTCATAGGGTAATTCGTAGATCATTTAATACGTTCTGAGGTGCATTTTTCATGGATTCGTTTAGCCAAGAGATTATCACTCAAATCAGACTCATTTCAACTCATATGAACATCACGATTTACATCAACATGTGTACATGAAATATAAAGAACTATCAGGCCATTTCAAGTCCTAAACCATGACCAATAGCCACGGGAACACACACAAACACACGTAGTTACATTTTCGGAAAAACATCAACATAAGTCACATAATTCTTAACATACATATAAACACGTAATCATCACGAAAACACGTTTCATCCCTAGTTTTCTACCAGTAAACATAACCAACCTATGATTCAATGGGAGCTAGTGACAGGGACATGCAACGGGGAACAATCCTAGTTTTCGGAATAGATTCGTCTGAACCTTAGGGGTCTCTTGGGAAAGGGACCAAGAGAGAAGAGAACCCATACCTTTTTGACATTCAAACCTCGAGTTTCTGCCCAAAAACTTCTCTAAATACACGTCCAACACCAAAAGTTCAACACCCCACTCGACGGAAAACCTTCTCTTTGCCTACGTGATTGCTTAACGTTTGTTTTTCTTATATTTTCGTGTGATTTCTTCAAGTGTGAAGAAATTTGGTTTACCTACTGTTTTGAAGTTATTTTGGTAGAGAGAACGCGAATGAGAGTGATAGATACGTGAGAGAGAGAGATGAGCGTGAGAGTGGAGAATTTTCTTAGGCTTAGGAGTCTAGTTTAGGACTTAGTTAAATAAGGTTTTTATTAAATATTAAAAATCTGATTTCCTTTTATTTTAAATCAGCTAATAAATAATAAATATAAATTATGACATTAATTTACCAACTTAAATTAAAAATAAATTTAATTCATTGCTTCCACCTAGGTTCGAACCCGGGTGGAGCAAGACTTCACTTCAAGAGCCAATTTTCGGCCCTCTCTCCCCAAATTGCCCCTCCACCTTATTAATTAAATAATTAATTATATATTTAGGGTAATTACGATACTCTCTAGCCTGTAAAAAGACCATTTTACCCCTAGACCCTCAAAAACTATGATTTTCCCTTTTTAAGTCTTGTAAAGACTCATTCGAGTAAATCTTCGTATTCGAGAGCCCTACATGGTTGGACCCAACCTTTCCAAGCACAACTAACTCCCCAAGTTAGTTGTCTTGGCTGTAGCGAGGGTTCAGAGGTCTGGTTCTACGCGCATCAATCTGTGTGAACCAAGTGTAATTGTAGGCATTCTAGACACATTAAGCATTACTTAGCATATCCATTTTTAGGGTTGTTATAGAAGAGGCCTATTGGGATGCTCCATGTTGTTTTAGTGAAGGTGGAGTCATTCATATTTTCGGACAATTTTGTGATTCTTGAGTGTGAGGTGGATTTTGAGGTGCCTATTATTCTTTGGAGGCCATTTCATGCTACCGGTCGCGCCCTGGTTGACATGGAGAAAGGGCTGATGAAGTTTTGGTTAAACAATGAAGAAGTGACTTTCAATATTTGTAGGTCCATGAGGCAGAGTGGTGAGCTCCAATCTGTATCTGTGATATCCTACAGAGTTGAGAATTCGTCAGAGGTCCAAATAGAAGAACGTCTTGGTGTTGAGAAACTAGCAGCAGTGATTATGAACTTTGAGAGTGATGGTATTGCAGAATATGGGTCATTGGTTGCGGCACTTGATCGAGGTCATGTTCGGTTCAAGCCCAAGAAATTGGAGTTAGATATGATGCATCACGAGTCTCCACCCGCGAAACCATCTATTTAGGAGGCTCCAAAATTAGAGCTTAAGGCTCTACCACCTCATCTGAGGTATGTATTCTTGGGGAAAGATGACACTTTGTCGGTAATTATTTCGTCAAATTTGAAGGTGCAACAAGTAGAGTGTTTGGATGGACTATTTAGATGTTCAAGAGAGCTATTGGGTGGACTATTGCGGATATTATTGGGATTTCTCCCGGTATTTGTTCACATAAAATTCAACTCATGTCCGATCATAAGCCAAGTATTGAGCACCAGAGACGTTTAAATCCACCTATGCAAGAGGTAGTGAAGAAGGAAATTATTAAGTGGTTGGATGCCGGAGTCATATATCCGATCGCTGATAGTAGTTGGGTATGCCCTGTTACGTGTGTGCCCATGAAAGGGGGAATGACTTTTGTCCCTAATGAGAAATATGAGCTTGTTCCAATGAGGCCGGTGATCAGATGGAGAGTGTGTATGGATTAGCGGAAATTGAATGCATGGACTGAGAAGGACCATTTTCCTATGCCCTTCATGGATCCAATGTTGGATAGGCTTGCAGGAAAGGGGTGGTATTGTTTTCTTGATGGTTATTCGGGTTACAATCAAGTATCTATTGCACCGGAAAATCAAGAGAAAACCACTTTTACTTGTCCTTATGGAACTTTCGCGTTCAAGAGGATGCCCTTCGGGTTGTGTAATGCACCGGCTACTTTTCAGAGATGTATGATGTTTATATTCTCTGATATGGTGGAGGACACCATTGAGGTATTTATGGACGATTTTTTTGCTGTTGGTGACTCATTTGATCATTGTTTGAGTCACTTATCTGAAGTTCTCAAAAGATGTGAAGAGTGCAACCTTGTGCTAAATTAGAAAAAATGTCACTTTATCGTGAAAGAGGGTATTGTATTGGGCCATCGCATCTCAGAGAAGGGTATTGAGGTGGATCAAGCTAAAGTTTAGGTGATAGAGAGACTTCCTCCACCCATCTCTGTAAAAGGTGGGAGGAGTTTTCTTGGGCATGCGGGCTTCTATCGGAGGTTCATCAAGGATTTTTCAAAGATTGCACATCCTCTATGTAAGTTACTTGAGAAAGAGAGTAAGTTTATTTTGATGAATCCTGTCTTAAGGCATTTGGTGAGTTGAAGGAGAGAAATTGGTGTCTGCGCCCATTATTATTTCCCCAGATAAGAGTAAGCCATTTGAGGTTATGTGTGATGCTAGTGGGGTTGCGCTTGGTGTAGCTTTGGGTCAAAGAAGGGATAAAATCCTTCACCCCATTTACTATGCCAGTAAAACCCTTAATGAAGCCCAAAAGAACTACATTGTGACTGAACAAGAGCTCCTTGCGGAGGTCTTTGCTTTCGAGAAATTTCGCTCCTATTTGCTTGGCACAAGAGTTATAGTGCATACTGATCATTCTGCCTTGAGATATTTGATGGCAAAGAAGGATGAAAAACCGAGGTTGATTCGTTGGGTATTACTGTTGCAAGAATTTGACTTTGAAGTGAAAGATAGAAAAGGGACCGAAAATCAAGTTGCCGATCACTTGTCCTGACTAGAGGATGAAGCTATGCGAGAATTGGGTGAAAAGGCTGAAATTGATAATACTTTCCTTGATGAGCATGTATTGGCCGCTTCTCAAGACTTGATTCCATTGTTCGCTGATTTTGCGAATTACTTGGCTAGTGATATCGTCCCATCGGACTTGTCCTTTCATCAAAGGAAAAAGGTCATGCATGATGTGAAAAAGTTCTTTTGGGATGAGCCATATTTATATAGGAGTTGTGCCAATGGGATTATTCAGCGTTGTGTGCCGGAAGTTGAGATGTTGAGTGCTTTGGAGGCATGCCACTCCTCTAATGTGGGTGGGTATCATAGTGGTATCCGGACAACCCATAAAATCTTGCAATGTGGCTACTATTGGCCAGCCATCCACCAAGATGCTCATGAGTTCGCTAAGGCATGTGATAGGTGCCAAAGAGATGGAGGCGTTTCTAGACGGCAAAAACTCCCTTTAAATCCCATTCTTGTAATTGAGTTGTTTAACTTGTGGGGTATTGACTTTATGGGCCCCTTAGTGAGGTCTCATAGGATGAAGTATATTCTTGTGGTGGTTGATTATGTGTCAAAATGGGTGGAAGCTACAACACTTGCAAATAATGAAGGGAAGAGTGTCACTACTGTAAAATTTTGAAATCACAAGGTCATGTTATAAGACTTAAATAGGCTCCTTAAGTTCTAAACCATTGTTACTAGCCAAATTAGGCGTATATAGAGTCGTTGAAGCGTTTTGGAACCAAAACGTTCATAACGTCCGGTAAGTTGGTTCATAAGAGGGCTAGAATGTCCTTTTAGTTTAACCAAGTTAAAGAGTCGGAATTTAGTAAAAAATTGTAACAATAGGTGTAACACATAGTGTGGGATGGTTTCATGTTGGAAAAGTCAGGGTACGACTCCCCGAGGATCAACTAAGGGCCCTCGAGGAGGACCCTTGAGACAGTAGGCCATGACGGGGCCTCACAGGCACGATGGGGCGTCGAGGCCCCCGTCGTGCCAGCCTTAGCTGCTGGGAAGAAATCCTCCGCCTGCAAAGTCTCTGACCAATGCGACGGACGTTCAGGACGGAGGGGGGCCTGTCCGTCACGCCGACGACGGCTCATCGGCGGGGAGTCGTCGTGGAGGGCCTGTAGTGTTTTCATGGATCTAAGTTTTAGTTAATTATTTTATTAAGTGTCTTAGGGGTAATTAGGGGATTAAGGGAAGACTAATAAAGTGACTTAAGACCCCACTATAAATACCCCAACCTTCATTAACCTAATCACAATTCTCCAAACAAAACTCTTTTCCTTCTCTCTACTTTCTCTCTCTATTGGAAGACTCCATTGGAGAATAGCTTGGGAAGATCATCGGGGACTGATTTTAGCACGAAATCACCATCAAAACGTCATCAAACCTTAAGGTAAGGGATCTAATTCACCTTTGAGACTTCTTTCCTCATAGGGCTCCTTCAAAGATTTTCTAAAAAGTTGAGTTTCATATGGGTTTCATCCAATTTCGAATTTGTGTATATGAATTGAGTTGTTTAGGTATTATTTGAGTTATAATGAATAGATTATCATGTATTGCAACTTGATTATGATGAATTGATGTAGTTTGATCTAGATTGTGGGTGATGACCCCTAACTCTTAACCCTAGGTATGAGATTGATATGAATTTTGGGTTGGATTGAAGTAATTGATCTAGTTCTTGTTTAAATCATCTTTAATGATTGTTATTGCATCGATCATGATTCTATTATGGTGAATTGAAGTTCTTCTTGCCTATTTCTTGAGTATCGAATCTAGGTAAGAAGATAGACTTTGATATCATGTTACCAAGCTTTGATGTAGTATTGCATTATGGTATAGTGCTTCTCTTAAATTAGTTCTTATGTTGACTATTGAATTACATTGATGTGATGACCCAAATTGGGTTAGTCTATGGGTTGATGGTAAGGCCCTTTTATTGGTGAACTATGGAGAAGTATTGGTAAGTCTTCATTATCCTAATCCTTGCTTCAAATGGTGATTAATTGTCATCAAGTGATAATGTGTGTTGAAGTATACCTTGCTTAAGGTGATAGGTTGGTATGATGATTGAATTGAAATGTTTAGGTTGGTTGTGAGGCTGCCTAAGAATACATGATATATGGAAGTTGTTATGTAAAGATGTGCCCTACTGTGATGAGATGAGTAAGGGCTAAGTTCACCTATATGAATTGTTAACGAAAGGATTATTTCTCATACAATTCTTATTGAGCTATGATGATGAATATACAAAGGATTGACCCTATTATCTAAACTAATTAAGAAGATTAATAAAGTATTAAAGACTTCTCTAAATGGGGACTTAGCTTAGCACCTAGCGAACTTGACAATGGGAGGTGATGACTTATCCATAGAAGGAAAGAATCATCCTAAAGTTGCCCATGTGATGTTAAATCCCTTGTTTATGTGACATGTCATTTAAGGGATTCCCATGAGGAGCGGCCCACTTTACCTAATGGTATCAATAGGGATATCTACCTCTTAGTTCTTGAACTATGTTTCAACCATAGGATACTAGCTAGTGGATCCACCTAGATAGCTACGTTTATGTTAGGTTCTACTTTGGCCGGTAGACCACCTTCCATCGGTGTAAGGTTTCATGACACCGGATTCCACATTTGCTCATGTGGTCTATGTCGGTTAAGGCAAGGTTTCCCTAAACTAAAATGAATGAATAAGATATAGACTAATCGAAGTAACTTGAAAGGTTTTGGCTATATGGGACTCTACTTAAGCCTTGCACTAGTTTGCCTTGATGGGAGCTTTGAGAGGTCAATGTTATGTATGTAAAGTGTTGATGTAATGTAAATAACTTTGTACATTGAATAACATGCTTATGAGTATAAGGTTGTTGCTTTGGTTGAAGAAGAATGTTTTCATGATATGGGAGAGTATGTTAGGTAAGGTCAATTGCTAATTGTAGTCTTGATAGGTTACTTGATTAAGTAAGAGTCATGGGAATTTACTTGATCATTGCACTTGTGACTTTATGAAGGTTATAGTTAGTATGCTTTGTTTTGCCTATGATTCACTTATATATGTTTCATAATGATTTGTCTTAAATATCCCATTCTAAGTATATTTGATTGGTAATTGTATACATGGTTCCATACTTAGTACATGTGGAGTACTAACCCCATTTCTTTCCTTTTTTCCCAAACATTTTAGGTTCGGGTCGTTGAACTTGCTCCGAATTGCTAGAAAGGAAGACTTGGATATCTTACCATCCAAGTGGTAGGTCCTCACTCTCCCGAGGGCGTTGCCGACATCTTACTCTTATGTTTCTTAGTTACTCTTATTCTGTATTGAGTCTATTATTCATTTGAGACGATGTTGTATATAGCCTATATGTGGCTTCTTATATTGATGTAGGGCTATGGCCAAGATTTATTGTCTTGATAGATGGTTTATGAGATGAGACGGCTTTTATGACTATTATTCTTTACTATATAAATGGGTGAAATAAAAGTAGAAGACTATGTAATCTTTGTATACGAACAAGTCTATGTATACTTTATATAAATACGATTATGTGTATTTAGAGGTCTATGTAAACCTCCGAGTAGTTATAGATAAAAAGTTTTAAATTCCTTCACATTTTTAATCGATGAATGCCGCGACGAGGCTAAGAGGCTTGTCTTAGTCCTCAAAGAGGACGACGACGCCGGTTACGTCTAGGGGGTAAACCCGGATGTGACAAACTTGGTATCAAAGCATGAGGTTGAATATCCTTGATGTTAACGTCTCTCTCAACCACATTATATAGGTCTGTATTCATAATTGTGAAGCGCGCCACACTTATGAATATGAACTTATTTGATGCTTAGGAATCACTCTCATTGTTGGAAATCCATATCGTGCCTCTAGAATGTACGTCGTATATGTATTTGCCTAAACCTTGTGTTTTGGTTATAGGAAATGAATACTAGAAGGAATGCAGCCAGAAGACTTGAGGAGGAAATTGCTGCTGCGGGAATCCCTCCCCGTGGTGATCCAGTTCCTCCTCTTGAAGATATTGCTGTTGATGATCAGGTTCTCGTTGATCCTCCACTTATGAAAGAGGCTCAGATGAGGGCTATTCTTGCTCAAATGGCTCAAGCCATGACTACTCAAGCTCAAGACGCAACGGTGCAAGCCCAAGCCATGACTGCCCAAGCTAATAGGGATTTGGCACCTAGAGTTCATGAGCAAACTATGGCTTCCCGACTTAGAGACTTCACCCGAATGAATCCTCCTATCTTTTATGGGTCTAAGGTTGATGAAGACCCCCAAGAATTCATTGATGAGGTTTATAAGATTTTGTGTGCTATGGGGTTGTCTTCTAGTGAGAATGTCGAGTTGGCCTCATACCAACTCAAGGATGTGGCTCAGACATGGCATGTGCAATGGAAGGACAATAGGCCACTTCAAAGTGGGCCAGTGACTTGGGAGTTGTTCAAAAGGGCTTTCCTTGATCGGTTCTTCCCTAGAGAGATGAGAGAAACTAAGGTGGTGGAGTTTATCAATCTCCGCCAAGGAGAAATGAGTGTTCATGAGTACTCTTTGAAGTTCATTCAATTTGCTAAGTATGCTCCTTCCTTGGTCTCCGATCCTAGAGACGAGATGAGTCGATTCGTGACAGGTGTGTCAGATTTGCAAGAAGAATGTCAATCAGCTATGCTTCATGATAACATGAATATTCGTCGTCTCATGGTGGATGCAAAAAGGGTTGAGGAGGCTAGAGCAAAAAGGAAGGATAAGGATAAGGACTTAAGAAGGACAAGGTCTTTTGAGAGTGGAACTACTAAAGATAGGTTTGGAATTCAAGACAAGACTAGATTTAAGAAGAGGTTCTCAAATCAAGTTCCATCTAAATTTCCCAAGACTAGGGATTCTAAAGCCCCTAGACCAAAAGTTGCAAAGAGAAAGGGTCGAAACTCATCTAATGAGAAGCCTACTTGTGCTAAGTGTGGAAAGGAACATTATGGTGAATGCTTGATCGGAACGAGGAATTGCTTTAGTTGTGGAAAGAGTGATCACAAAGCTAGGGAATGCCCTAACATAAGGAACCGAGAAAGGAATGTGCAAAAGCAAGCAAGTGAGGCTCATAAGAAGAACCGTTTTTATGCTCTTCGTTTGAGAGATGACCAAGAGGCCTCTCCCGATGTGGTGACTGGTATGTTACAAATCTTTTCTATTGATGTGTATGCATTACTTGATTCGGGTGCTACTTTGTCTTTCATTACTCCCTTAGTAGCTAAGAAGTTTAGTACTTTACCCGATGATTTGCATGAACCTTTTGTAGTGTCTACTCCGGTGGGTGAGTCGGTTGTAGAAAAAAGAGTCTATCAAAATTGTCCTATTTCTATACCCCACAGAGTTTCTAATGTTGATCGAGTTGAACTAGACATGCTTGATTTTGATGTCATTTTAGGTATGGATTGGTTGCATGCTAGTTTCGCTTCTATTGATTGTAGAACTAGAGTTGTGAGGTTTAGTTTCCCTAATGAACCCGTTATGGAGTGGAAGGGTGAAAATTCTCTTCCTAGAGGTCGTTTCATATGATGTATAAAAGCGGGTAAAATGATCTCAAAAGGGTGTCTTTATTATATTGTGAGAGTCCAAGAAGTCGACTCCAAAGTTCCTCCTATTGAGTCGGTCCCCGTGGTGAGTGAATTTACGGAGGTCTTTCCTGATGACCTTCCCAGCATTCCCCCCGAACGGGAAATCGATTTCGTTATTGATTTGCTACCGGAAACAAACCCTATCTCTATTCCTCCTTATAGAATGGCTCCGGCTGAGTTAAAGGAGTTGAAGGCACAACTTAAAGATTTGCTAGACAAGGGCTTTATAAGGCCTAGCATTTCTCCATGGGGTGCTCCGGTTTTGTTCGTAAAAAAGAAGGATGGGTCCTTGAGAATGTGTATTGACTACCGCCAACTCAACAAGGTTACTATCAAGAATAAGTATCCTCTTCCTCGGATTGATGATTTATTTGATCAACTCCAAGGAGCGAGTTACTTCTCCAAAATTGACTTGAGGTCAGGGTATCACCAGCTTAGGGTGACAAATGAAGATATTCCAAAGACGGCCTTTCGGACTAGGTATGGGCATTATGAGTTCGTGGTTATGTACTTTGGTCTCACAAATGCTCCGGCGGCGTTCATGGACCTAATGAATAGAGTGTTTCGAAGTTACCTTGATGCATTTGTTATTGTATTTATCGATGATATCTTGGTGTATTCGAAGAATGAGGTTGATCACATGAGTCATCTAAGGGTAGTATTGCAAACCCTTAAAGAGCATAAATTGTTCGCCAAGTATAGCAAGTGTGAGGTCGGTAGCTTTTCTTGGGCACATCATCTCTAGTGAGGGAGTTGAGGTAGACCCAAGAAAAATTGATGCGGTAAGAAACTGGCCTAGACCCTTGACCCCAACTGACATTAGGAGTTTCTTGGGTTTAGCAGGCTATTATCGAAGGTTTGTAGAAGGTTTTTCATCCATTGCATCTCCATTGACTTCATTAACTCAAAAGGGTAAACGTTTGAGTGGTCGGAGGCCTGCGAGAAGAGTTTCCAACTGTTGAAAGATAGGCTTACTTCAACTCCGGTATTAACTTTACCGGAAGGTTCTAAAGGGTTCGTTGTATATTGTGATGCATCCCGCATAGGTTTGGGTGTGTGCTTATGCAAAATGGGAAGGTGATTGCCTATGCTTCATGACAACTTAAGGTTCATGAGAGAAATTACCCCACTCATGACCTTGAATTAGCGGCCGTAGTGTTTGCTTAAAAATGTGGAGACATTACTTGTATGGTGTTCATGTGGATGTTTTCACCGATCATAGGAGTCTTCAATATGTGTTTACTCAAAAACAGTTGAATCTCTGACAAAGAAGGTGGTTGGAATTGTTGAAGGATTATGATATGAGTGTCCTATATCACCCCGGCAAGGCCAATGTGGTGGCGGATGCTCTAAGCCGTTTGACTATGGGTAGTGTGTCTCATTTTGATGAAGACAAGAAAGAATTAGTGAAAGATGTTCATAGTTTGACTAGATTGGGTGTTCGTTTAGAGAGTTTTCTAAATGGAGGTGCCACGGTTCATCATAGCTCTGAATCATCATTGGTGGTTGAGGTGAAGTCCAAACAACACCTTGATCAAATATTGATGGAGTTGAAGGAATCTGTTCTTGGCAAGATGAATGAGTCTTTCTCCTTAGGAGGAGATGGTGTGCTGAGGTACCAAGGGAGGTTATGTGTTCCTGATGTTGATGGATTGAGGTATCGGATCCTTGAAGAAGCCCATGGATCCCACTATTCTATCCATCCGGGTTCTACTAAGATGTATCATGACCGTCGAGAAATATATTGGTGGGAAGGTTTGAAGAAGGACATAGTAGAATTAGTTGCTAAGTGTCCAAACTGCCAACAAGTGAAGGCGGAACATCAAAAGCCGGGTGGCTTACTACAAGAGATCCAAATTCCTACCTGGAAGTGGGAATACATTAATATGGACTTTGTGGTAGGGTTTTCTCGGACTCAAAAGTCATATGATTCTATATGGGTGATTGTTGATAGATTGACTAAGTCCGCTCATTTTATTCCCGTCAAATCCACGTATTCGGCGAAGGATTATGCGAAGATCTTCATAGAGGAGATTCTGTGTTGCCATGGTATTCCGTTATCCATCATTTCGGATCGGGGTGCACAATTCACATCTAGGTTTTGGAAGTCTTTTCAAAAAGGTTTGGGTACTAAAGTGAAATTGAGTACCGCCTTTCATCCTCAAATGGATGGTCAAGCGGAACGTACAATTCAAACTCTTGAGGATATGCTTAGAGATTGCATTATTGATTTTAAAGGGAGTTGGGATAAGCACTTGCCGTTGGAGGAGTTTGCTTATAATAATAGTTTCCATTCGTCCATCTCCATGGCTCCCTTTGAAGCCTTGTATGGTAGGAGGTGTAGGTCTCCTATAGGATGGTTTGAAGTTGGTGAACCAGCGATTTTTGGTCCCGACTTGATTTATAGAACTTTGGAGAATGTGCATATCATAAGGAATAGGTTACAAACAGCCTATAGTCGACAAAAGTCCTATGCCGACAATAGGAGAAGAGATTTGGAGTTTGAAGAGGGTGACAAGGTGTATTTAAAAATCTCACCTATGAAAGGGGTGGTAAGATTTGGCAAGAAAGGGAAGTTGAGCCCTCGTTATGTGGGTCCTTATGAGATTTTAGAAAGGGTTGGTAAAGTTGCCTATCGCTTGAAACTACCTAACGATTTAGCTTCGGTTCATCCGGTTTTCCACGTCTCGATGTTGAAAAAGTGTGTTGGGGATCCCGAGACTATTCTTCCTATTGAAGGTCTTGGAGTCAAGGATAACCTCTATTATGAGGAGGTTCCTATCCAAATCCTTGATAGGTAAGTGAAAAGGTTGAGGAACAAGGCCGACATGAAAACCCGTTATCCTCAACTTTTTGATGTTTAAGGTTAGTATCTCTCTCTAATGATTTAAATACGTTAGATATTGTGAATCTTTGATGTTTTGGTGAAGCTTTGCAAAACTCCTAGTTTTGGAGACTTCTAAAATGGAGTCACTTTAAGGTGACCTTAGATAAATTTGAAAGTTGTCTTGCTTCTTGCATATTTGAGTCAAGTCGTGTATCGAACATATTGATAAGATGAACTTTGTGCTAATTGACTTGTGAAATAAATGATTGAGCTCATGTATATGTGAAAAGGAGAAACCTCATGAGGAAATTTTGGAGCTTATGTATGATAAAATGATGTTTTGAAGTATTTTAATTGAAATAATATGACTCATGCTAATTGAATATTGTGAATTGGTAGAGCTGCTAGTCTTGAGTCTATTCCCTCATTTAAAGAGTGTTTTGGTGTCATTCGGGGACGAATCTTCCTAAGGGGGGGGGGGATAATGTAACATTTTGAAATCCCAAGGTCATGTTATAAGACCTAAATAGGATCCTTAAGGTCTAAACCATTTTTACTAGCAAAATTAGGCGTATATGGAGTCGTTGAAGTGTTTCGGAACCAAAACGTTCATAACGTCCGGTAAGTTGGTTCATAAGAGGTCTAGAATGTCCTTTTAGTTTAACCAAGTTAAAGAGTCGGAATTTAGTAAAAATTTGTAACAATAGGTGTAACACATAGTGTGGGATGGTTTCATGTTGGAAAAGTCATTGTACGACTCCCCGAGGATCAACTAAGGGCCCTCGAGGAGGACCCTTGAGACAGTAGGCCACGACGGACCACATGACGCAGCGTCACAGGCGCGATGGGGCGTCGAGGCCACCGTCATGCCAGCCTTAGCTGCTGGGAAGAAAAGATCTGCCTGCACAGTCTCTGACCAACGCGACGGACGTGCAGGACGGAGGGGGGCCTGTATGTCACGCCCACGAAGGCTCGTCGGCGGGGAGTCGTCGTGGAGGGCCTGTAGTGTTTTCAGGGATTTAAGTTTTAGTTAATTATTTTATTAAGTGTCTTAGGGGTAATTAGGGGATTAAGAAAATACTAATTAAGTGACTTAAGACCGCACTATAAATACCCCAACCTTCATTAACCTAATCACAATTCTCCAAACAAAACTCTCTTCCTTCTCTCTACTTTCTTTCTCTATTGGAAGACTCCATTGGAGAATAGCTTGGGAAGATCATTGGGGACTGGTTTTAGCACGAAATCACCATCAAAACGTCATCAAACCTTAAGGTATGAGATCTAATTCACCTTTGAGACTTCTTTCCTCAAAGGGCTCCTCCAAAGATTTTCTAAAAAGTTGAGTTTCATATGGGTTTTATCCAATTTCGAATTTGAGTATATAAATTGAGTTGTTTAGGTATTATTTGAGTTATAATGAATAGATTATCATGTATTGCAACTTGATTATGATGAATTGATGTAGTTTGATCTAGATTGTGGGTGATGACCCCTAACCCTTAAACCTAGGTATGAGATTGATATGAATTTTGGGTTGTATTGAAGTAATTGATCTAGTTCTTGTTTAAATCATCCTTAATGATTGTTATTACATCGATCATGAATCTATTGTGGTGAATTGAAGTTCTTCTTGCCTATTTCTTGAGTATCGAATCTAGGGTAAGAAGATAGACTTTGATATCATGTTACCAAGCTTTGATGTAGTATTGCATTATGGTATAGTGCTTCTCTTAAATTAGTTCTTATGTTGACTATTGAATTACATTGATGTGATGACCCAAATTGGGTTAGTCTATGGGTTGATGGTAAGGCCCTTTTATTGGTGAACTATGGAGAATTATTGGTAAGTCTTCATTATCCTAATCCTTGCTTCAAATGGTGATTAATTGTCATCAAGTGATAATGTGTGTTGAAGTATACCTTGCTTAAGGTGATAGTTTGGTATGATGATTGAATTGAAATGTTTAGGTTGGTTGTGAGGCTGCCTAAGAATACATGATATAGGGAAGTTGTTTTGTAAAGATGTGCCCTATTGTGATGAGATGTGTAAGGGATAACTTCACCTATATGAATTGTTAATGAAAGGATTATTTCTCATACAATTCTTATTGAGCTATGATGATGAATATACAAGGGTTTTACCCTATTATCTAAACTAATTGAGAAGATTAATAAAGTATTAAAGACTTATCTAAATGGGGACTTAGCTTAGCACCGAGCGAACATGACAATGGGAGGTTATGACTTATCCATAGAAGGAAAGAATCATCCTAAAGTTGCCCATGTGATGTTAACTCCATTGTTTATGGGACATGTCATTTAAGGGATTCCCATGAGGAGCGGCCCACTTTACCTAATGGTATCAATAGGGATATATACCTCTTAGTTCTTTAACTATGTTGCCACCATAGGATACTAGCTAGTGGATTCACCTAGATAGCTACGTTTATGTTAGGTTCTACTTTGGCCGGTAGACCACCTTCCATCGGTGTAAGGTTTCATGACACCGGATTCCACATTTGCTCATGTGGTCTATGTCGGTTAAGGCAAGGTTTCCCTAAACTAAAATGAATGAATAAGATATAGACTAATCGAAGTAACTTGAAAGGTTTTGGCTATAGCTTAGCTAGGGGTATGGGACTCTACTTAAGCCTTGCACTAGTTTGCCTTGATGGGAGCTTTGAGAGGTCAATGTTATGTATGTAAAGTGTTGATGTAATGTAAATAACTTTGTACATTGAATAACATGCTTATGAGTATAAGGTTGTTGCTTTGGTTGAAGAAGAATGTTTTCATGAAATGGGAGAGTATGTTAAGTAAGGTTAATTGCTAGTTGTAGTCTTGATAGGTTACTTGATTAAGTAAGAGTCATGGGAATTTACTTGATCATTGCACTTGTGACTTTATGAAGGTTATAGTTAGTATGCTTTGCTTTGCCTATGATTCACTTGTATATGTTTCATAATGATTTGTCTTAAATATCCCTTTCTAAGTATATTTGATTGGTAATTGTATACATGGTTCCATACTTAGTACATGTGGAGTACTAACCCCATTTCTTTCCCTTTTTCCCAAACATTTTAGGTTTGGGTCGTTGAACTTGCTCCGAATTGCTGGAAAGGAAGACTTGGATATCTTACCATCCAAGTGGTAGGTCCTCACTCTCCCGAGGGCGTTGCCAACATCTTACTCTTATGTTTCTTAGTTACTCTAATTCTGTATTGACTCTATTATTCATTTGAGACGATGTTGTATATAGCCTATATGTGGCTTCTTGTATTGATGTAGGGCTATGCCCAAGATTTATTGTCTTGATAGATGGTTTATGAGATGAGACGGCTTTTATGACTATTATTCTTTACTATATAAATGGGTGAAATAAAAGTAGAAGACTATGTAATCTTCGTATACGAAGAAGTGTATGTATACTTGATATAAATACGATTATGTGTATGCAGAGGTCTATGTAAACCTCCGAGTAGTTATAGATAAAAAGTTTTAAATTCCTTCACATTTTTAATCGATGAATGCCGCGACGAGGCTAAGAGGCTTGTCTTAGTCCTCAAAGAGGACGACGACACCGGTTACGTCTAGGGGGGGTAAACCCGGATGTGACAACTGCGTTCTTGAAAAAGAACATATTTTCCATATTTGGCACCCAAGGGCCATTATTAGTGATGGGGGATCCCACTTTTGCAACAAGTTGTTCAAAGGGTTATTGGTGAAATTTGGGGTCCGTCAATAGCCACTTCCCATATTTTCCTAACTGTGGAACGACGGACGTGGTCTACGGTTCGTCGGTTGATCGACGGACCGTCCTGCACGTCCGTCGTCTTTAACAGAACCCTGTTTGCTGAGGGTTCCTAGATTTTAGTCTAAGTGTCTACCCACGGGGGTGGTCGACGATCTGTCGTCTGATCGACGGACCATCCTGCAAGTCCGTCATCATTAACAGAAACTTTGCATGTCCAGCATTTTAAAATTTGTTCTAAGTGTCCACCGACGGTCTAGGTCGATGGTCCGTCGTTTGATCGACGGACCATCCGCACTTCCATCGTCTCTAACAGAACCTGTGTTTTGAAAATCCAAATTTTTTTTCTATGTGTCCACCGACGGACACCACTGACGGACCGTCATTCCATCGACGGACCGTCGGAAGTGTCCGTCCGTCAGTTTTGCAGTTCAGCACTACCACTCTATTTGTGTTTCCCCTTTTGTGTTTGATTCTTTTGAGTGTGTGGCATGCTTACATTGGTACTAATAACCTCTCCTTGCAGGTACAAATGGCAACCAAGCCTGACGTAGTCTACTCTACAGGACAATCAAAGTCTGTGGCCCCATCACGCCGGATGGTGATAGGCTCACACAATGATCGTGATCCCGAATACGCGCCACCAGGCACCCATACACCGTCACGTGCTGCTAGGACTTCTCGGAGCACGCCAAGAGGGTGGCGTCCGGCGTAGTCAGTGCCTCCCAGTCTAATGAGGAGCGCACATTGACCTGCACACAGTTTGGGTCTGCTGTAGTTTCTGAGGGAGTGTCTGGCTCTGCGGAGGCTTCCGGGTCTGAGAAAGCTTCATGTTCACATGGTGCCACTGCTCCAGCTACATCGGTCCACTCTACCTCGTCTAAGGAGGCTGACAGTGTGGATTCTGCTCTAGCACCCCTGACCGACGTCCCCGCACCGGTTGCTGATCAACCCAACCGGTGGTGTGTCGAGGGCCAATACCAGATATACAGGGATGCAAAGCATCTTAACGACAAGGGGTCATAACTAGGACTCTGACAATCGAGCGGCAAGTTCTTACCGGGAGTCTTCCGACGATGCAAACTATACATGACCTCTTCACCCGCCATCGGCTAGAATGGACGGCTAGGAGCTTGGGCCGTTACAGCGAGAAGGTGGTGCGAGAGTTATACGCATCTTATGTGGTGACTCTCAGGGGTCGTTTGGATAAGCGGGATAACCCCGCCAAACACGCACCACTTGAGTATGTTCGTGTCTGCGGTAAGTGGGTGGATATCTACTTGCCCACCATTCACAGATTCTAATATGGTGCTGATGCTGATGCCACCAGGTCCCCCCTCACCTCCGAGTTTGACTACTGGTGGAAGCTGATAAAGGACGGCCATTTCTAGCGTGATATGGTGGTGAGAGAGACCACCAAGAGTTGGATAGCCCAGAACGTCTCCATGGATGGTGAGGGTGATGATTGGGTGCTGGAGCCCTGAGGCGGAATAAAGAAGGCAAACCTCAGATTCGCGGCCAAATTCCTCTGGCTATTGGTCTGTCACTTCCTATCCCCCACTGCTGCTGACAATATTGTTATATGGGATAGAGCAGTACTGATAGCTGCTTCGAGGCAGATTTCGCGTGGTTGTTGCTGGCAGTCATTCATGAGAGGGACTTTAAGGCCACCACTACTTATCCTTTCCCATGTATGATTTTTGAGTTGTGCATGTCTGCTGGAGTGCCCGTGTGGCATATTGATGTTCTCAAGACCCCGACTGGCATAGTTGATATTGGTCTCATCTGGGATGACGCCAATGAGCTGGCTTCCAACAGTGGGCCCAGAGCAGAGGTGCATCAACTTGGTGAGAACTTGACGGACACGGTAGATCAAGCCGAGGAGATGATTAGGATACATCAGAGCCTACAGACACTACCCCGGTTGAGTCTATCCTGGGTACTAGCACAGCTTCGAGCTCATCCCACTCCACCACATCTGTAGCACTGGTCCCGATCGCTAGGGTCCAGAAGTTAGAGGCCCAAATGGCCACACTTCTGCATCATATCCAGCCTTGGATGCAGAAAACCATTGCTAAGGCGGAGGAGCGGATCGAGAGGAAGATGGCCCAACAGACTGAGCGGAAGATTTTGGCGGTCCACCAGCGCCTTGATGCCTTTGAGTTGAGGGTGCTCGCCCGGCCAGACCCTACTGTAGATTTGACGACTCTCCAGTATGCTGTGGCGAGTTTGAGTGCAGATATGGATGCCATTCTAGAGGCTCGGGTGCCCAAGTCTGAGGCCACATCTGTGGAGCCTGCTGAGGATACAGTGTTGGCTGCACTTTTCCAGACCACTGCTGCGCCACTGCCTCCGCCACGTGAGCATACAAAGAGGCACCGATCCAGAGAGGATGATGAGACTCGATCTAGGAAGAGAGAGCGTCTTCAGTTGGAGGCTGCGAGGAGAGCCTCGATGATTGATGAGGAGGCCCGACAGAAGAGGGCTCAGGAGGTGGCTGCTGGGGCGTCTAGCTCCAGGATAGCTGATTTTGAGAGGAGCACTATTGAGGGTGCTGATATTGCAGCGGACACTACTGATGGTGTCCCTATTACAGAGGGAGCGGGTTTCGGGAAACCGGACCCGCTAGCTTGTTGATCGTTGGCGCTATGCGCCTCAGTTTTGCTTCACCTACCACCTTGTGTTGCTTTTCTTATGCATTAGGGACAATTGCATGCTTTTTTTGTTGGGGGTGGGGTAAATGGAAAGTGAGTACTAGGGTGAAGTCTGAGTAGCCCAACTCACGATCCTCTCTTGGGGTTTTCTTGCATGTGTTCTTTTTCTCCAAGAGACTGGTTATTTTACTGTCGAATCGGAACGTTAGTATCTTGTACATAGTATAGACATTAAATCTGAAGCATGATGGCTAAATAAAATGATATCCTATTTTAAAGAAAATGGTTGCATGAGTAGGCATAGTGAATGATGAATGTGTGGCTCTAAGCATGACATAGAGATACATCACTGCATGACCTTCAATCTAAAGCTCGAACTAGGTGTCTGATAATATGGTAGTGTAATGAGGTGTTAATTAAGTGTGAGAAAAGTTGAATAGTCCACCGTTGGTACTGAGCTAGAACTTGCCCGGTTAGTCCTGCTAAAATTAATCCGTGTTAGAAAATTAGGAAAGGAGCATAGTCACTTGTTCAAGATAGTCAATCTTTAACCTAAATAAAAGAAAACCAAATGAATTTAATCCCTTCTTGATCCAAATGATTTGAGCTTAAAATGGACCTTTCTTTTCTACCCCAACTTAGCTTTTCTCGGTACAATGTTTTGGCCCTGGTCCCTCCTTGGACATGTGCACCTCAGCTTATGCCAAAAGCATAAGTTGAGGTTGGCTAATGCAGAAACTAATATCGTCTTGGCCCTAACCCAACTTTGGGTATTGTGTACCTTAACTCATGGCAAAGCCATGAGTTGAGGGTGGCTATTATAAGGAATATTTCAGAAAGTGGGGTTGAAAGAGTTAAAGAGAAAGAAGAAAAGAAAAGTGACTCAAGCAAAGTTGAAATCAAGTGAAAATTTTGAACATTTAAAAAAAAAACCTAGAGTCATTTACACAAAGGAGAAAGAAAGGAGAAAAAACAAGGCAAAGAATATAAGAATTTGAAGAGTAGGGCGTAATAAACGATGAAAAGGTAGAACACTTAGACATTATGTTAAGAAGGGCAACAAGTCACTAAAATGTATCCAAATGTACCCTACCTAACCCTGAGCCTACGTTACAAGCTAAGAAAGTCCTATCGTGATCCTGAGAGTCTAATGTGGTGAACTTAAAGCAGTGAAAATAAGGGCAAGCCTATGGTGACAAGTATCAATGAGGTGAGAAGTTGTTCTGAGAGTGAGTGTTGAAAAAATAATCCTTATACTCAAACTGAAATCACTATGTGAAAAAGGAGGATATTGTTTTTGAAGTAAGGACATTAGTTGCAATACTGGAAAGTTGGCACCTTGGTGAGAGATAAAAGAGGAGAGGTGTCGGTGCGTGGTGAGTCTGTGTCATGGTCTGATCCACATGAGCGAGGCTAATAGTGATATCATGCATGCACATTATGAAAATAATCGAGATTGATAGCCAGATGATTGCGAAAGCTAAAATAAGGATACTTTTGTAAAAAGGTGTTACGGTGAGTCATAGTGCGTCGCTTGAGGACAAACAACGAACTTAAGTTGAGGTTTTTGATGTACTGTGGTTTTACGGTACTTCCAATGCTTTTTCCTTAAGTTTAGTGTGTGTCTAAGGTCTTTTTGTAGTAGTTTTAATGTATTTTTCTCTGTGTTTGTAGGAAAACTGTCCATAACGAAAACGCTGAAGACTGTGTTGAAATCTGCAGAAGTAATGACCTATGGATCCATCGACGGTCCCTCGACCCATCGACGGTTCGTAGGTGGTAACCGTCGACTAAAGATTTAGGCTGCTGAAGAAAGATCGGGGAATTCTGACTAAGTGTGGGGCTACGGAAGGGTTGACGGTTTGTCAACTCATCGACGGACCGTCCTGGCAAACCATTGGTGTTAACAGAATGTAGTCCCAGTACCCGAGTTGAAAAATATTGTAAGTGTGGAGCAACGGAGTCCATCGACAGACCGTAAGGCCATTGACGGAACGTCGATTGGGTCCATCGATGGTAACAGAATGATTGAAGAAAATGGCAGCTAAAAAAGAGTTGAAGTATGGACCGATGAAGGCGTCGACGGTCCATCGTTCCATCGACGGACCGTCAGTGGGGTCATCGACGAAATATGCGTTTTGGACAGTTTTTTCCTTAAATAGATATCCTTTTATTTTTAGTATTTTATTATTATAAATAGTACTAAAAACCTCGTTTTTTAGGTTAGACTCTTTTATTGTTTTTGAGACTTGTGTTATTGGAAGAAAAATTTGGGTTTTGGAAAATACGTATACTTTTGAAATCGTTTCTTATAATATATTCATTAATTCAAGTGGTATTTTCTGGATTTTCTACAACTTGTTAAAGTAAGTATATGATTTCTTGTTTAATAAATATGAATTGTGTAATGCTTGACATGGGTAACTAAATCCACAACTAGGGTTGTGGGAACCATGGGTAATTAACAAAGTAAAACTAGCTAAAATAACAATTCTAGAATAGTTTCTTGCATGTATTGATAATTCTTTCATTTAGAAGTCTTTTTATCGGTGGCCAATGTTAAAACTCGCCTTGTTGCTACTTCCCGGACCAAGGAGGTAGATAATAAGAAAAGAATTATCAATGTTAATTTAGTATACACTATCTAATAGGCTAGTTTCAATTGGTGCAAAGTAGTAACTTAGACATACATTCAATATGATGCTTAATATGAAGTAGGTAAGGTTTAGTAAAGTATACACACGTAGCCGGACCAAGGTGCAGAGTGAAATTCCCTAGTTGCCGGACCAAGGAATTAGGGATGCATAACTTACCACTTTGCATGCAAGACACTAGGAAAGAGTTGTTATAGCTAGGTTTACTGCGTTATGAACCTATGGGGAACACTTACACCCTAGTTTCTTTCATCACTTGATAAACATCAAATATTTGAACCTGCTACTTATTTACTTAGATTTAATTAATTACTTTTGTTACACAAAATCCCACCTTTTAATTGTTTGTTTTTGGAAAGGACTTGACTAAATAGAAGTAATCGTAGATTAAATTTAAGTCTAAATTATTTTCCTCGTGGGATCGACCCCAACCTAACATTTGGGTTCTTTACTGGATACGACCGCTTATATTTTTTTAGGGAAGTATAGTTTGAGCGTACCACTTATACATGACTTTATATATGATTATTGTACTTTAGCTACTGCCCTATACTTGATTTATTGATCAAAGAGTAGCAATGGTCAATGATGACCAACGGCTAAAGGATTGGTAAGAATTGCTTTACTCTTCTATTTGTCTACTTTTGTACATTGTTGTAGTTGATGAAGCCTCGGATGGCGTTGTGTAGTATGTTCCACTTATGGTGGCGGGGTTTACTTTATTGTCATTATATATGTGTTGACCATGGACTTAAAGGTAAATTGATGAATATATGAAGGATTGGTTATGATGATCACCTTATGTGTAACTTGTGTCTAGTCTTCTACTTTAGTTGTGAATCAAGGTTATGTTGTTATTGTTATGAGCATGTCAATGGTTATGTAAGATCATGTGTAGGTTCTGCCATTAATTAAGTGTTAAGGATTCATGACCCCTACCCATGTACCCCTATTTAAATATGTGAATAGATAATGTTAGGAGTCTTAAAGTATACTATGAAGTTAGCTCGCCTCCTATGCTAAATTGTGTTTTGTGGTCTATGCTTGAAAGTGTAATGTGGTCTTAAGAGGGTGGCTGCCTCAATGTGTTGGTGATAGACATTATGTGATCTTGTGGACCAATGTACACACACTCACATATCATGCATGCTTACAATGTAGTAAAGGTTCAAAGTGTCTAATGAAAGGTATTTCTCATATTCACTTGTGTCTACTACTATGCATGTTAAGCTTATGTATATGAAAGTATGATATGTGGTTCCTTAACTAGGATGACTTGATAGGTGTACTAGTATGGGCAAGGGTACGGGACCTTGCCTATTTGATAGGATAGTTCCTAGGTTTGGTTTCTATGTGCATGAATATAAATATATGGTCATGTGTGGTCTTAATGTATTTGTGTGAAAGGAGTGCTGTCATATATGTATACACACACACATGAATGATGATCTAGTCAATAGAGGAGCCTTGAAAGATGTGCTCAATTGTATCCTTAACTAGATAGTGCTAATACATATGATATGTCCATGTGAAAGGATTTCTCACATGATTTAGGTTGCTGAACTCTCATCTATGACCTATGAGCTAAGCATATGAGGGGATGACACTCGTAAGCCTATGTTTTATAAAGAAATGATAATAAAGGCTTTTTCAATATAGGGAATTTAGCTTAGCACCGAGTGAACTTGTATATGAGTGTGTGTTCCTTTCCAATGTGGGAAGGTAGGTCTACCATAAATCTCATGAGGTGGAAAACCTCATAGCCCAAGGGCATAGAGGGATGTTTGCATGATTTCCTCCATGTTCCATATACTATGCTTGCCACATAGGATCTAGCAAGTGATATCATGTAATATTCTAGCATGATACTCATGTCTTACCTTGGCAAATAAGATGCCCTCTTTTTGTTGTGAGGGGATGACACCAAATTCCATGTTTAGCACCAATGGTATTAGTGTCGGTTAAGGCTATAGTTTTCCTAAAGTAAAATGAAAAATGCAAGTAAAGTAAGAAACCTAACTAGGATAACATAAAGGTAGTTGCTTAGTGTAGGTGGGGGTATGGGACTTCACCTATGCATTGCACAAATGGCTCTTGAGAGAATTCCTAGGAAGGTGTTCTAATGCATGTGTTTATGTATATGTTCCCTATGCATGACTTTGTAGTATGGTCTACTTGTTGTGATGAAATGCATGGTATGAGACTATATGAAGTGGTCTTGATGTACATGTTTAATGTTGGTCTTAATGACTATATGATGAAGGTTGTTGACATGAATGAGGTTGTCTTCACATAATATGTTGATGTGTGAATTGAATGTTAAGGTTTGTGGTCTCATGAAGTGTTTACTAAGTATGTGTGGGGTTATGGGGCTTCACATGTGCATTGCACTAGTAAACTAAGATTGGGGTCATGAACAAGGTCTTATAATGAAGTATATGAAAAGAAGTAAATATATGTGTAAATTGATGTAGCTTACTGTAAAGCCAAAGGAGCCTTGACTTAAATGTGTCTTTGATATATTATGCTTATATGATATATGTGTTGGCTTATGTAGGTTGTATGTATGTTTTCTTGTGACCTTAAGGTGATGCATTGCACTAAGTATCACTAGAAGGTTACTTTGGAGGTTAATGAATAAAAGAAAGGATTGTTCACTGTAAACAAGTAAAATAGCTCACTGCAATGTGACTTGAAAATGTCTTAAATTTTATGTGTAATCTTATATGATGTTTGGCCTTTGAATATGTCTACATTAAGTATGTAAATGATATAAATGCTATTGTGTAAAGGATTTATGAATATTTACTCAAAAAGGCATGAAGTATGATTTCAAGAAAATGTCCCTTTCAAATGCATGTTTTAGCATGGTTGCCATACTTAGAGCATTCTTGTACTAGGTTATGGTTGCTTAAAGAAGGTCGCTAAGGTGAAGGGCTTGATATGTGATTCCTAAGCTAAATGAAAGGAATCCTTAAGTCCAAGGATGTCCTATGTTATGTCTTTACTGTAAAGTGTAGTATAAGTTTACTTATGTATTATGTTATAAGGGTTGTGTCCCTAAAGTACTCTTATGACGTTGAGTCAAGGATGGCAAAGAGACTTAAGGTCTAAATATTTATTGTATGTTATATATATATATATATATATATATATATATATGTATATATATGAAATGAAGTTTCTAGCATATGATGTGCTATGAAATTTTTTGAATTTTCCGCTAAATTTACTATGACAATTCGATGAATGATAACTATGGGCTTGTATAAGACCTCCGAGAGGTCAAGTACGCCATGTTACTTCTAGGGGGTGCTCCCCGGATGTGACACCAACCTTTGGCCAACAAGCAGCCCAAGGCAGCCAAAGTTGTTCATTAGTGAAACCAGTCCGTATAGCGGACTTGGTGCACATTGGGCCAAATTTTTTGTCCGCATCGCGGGTTCTACTGTCTCAAAATTTATTTTTAATAATATTTGGGAATAGCACCTCTTTGCGGATTTGTTTCCGATGATTATTCCAAAAATTTAAGTTAAGTTTGACTTGTCTATAAAGATCCAATTAATCTAGGGGTATTTTTGGGTATTTTGGGGTGTATTATATATTGATTTTAGGTCATTAAACACCCATTACGCTTATCATAAACCCCAACGCTCAATTAAAATCAAAACAAAATTTGCATGCTCTCCCTTCTCTCTAAGTTTTCTCTCAAGTTGAATCCTCTGTTGGTAAACTTCAAGATCCAAGGGAGAAGAACAAATTCTTCAAGTTTCCAACCGTAATTTTGTGGGTTTTCTTCAATTAAGGTATGGTAGTTCATCCTTAATTCCTCTCTCATTCAAAGAGCCAATTCAAAGGCTTTTCAAAAAGGGTTTAAAATTCCAAATCTTCTATTTTGAATTCTAAGAATGTGTCTTTGCATGAAAAGGTTTTAATGGATGTATAGTGATGTTTTCAACATAAATTGATTGTTTTATGATCAAAAACTCAATGGAACCATTATCATGCAAATTTTAAACTTTTGAATTATGAACTAGGTTTGATGATTATGATTAGATATTGTTAGATTTGAGCTTATATTATGTTGTAATATGATTATCTACTGCCTTTAATGCTATATTATGATGAATTATTGAAGAATTTAGAAAAGGTGGTGAAAGCTTGGATGAAAGGTATGTTGATCTATATTGCCTAATTCTTGTTGAATTGATCTTGAGTGTTATGGTCCACTGATGGTGGCGGTTTTTACGTGAAGTATATGATTACATATGTGAATTGTGATTATGGTCTTGATGGCATTGAATGTGAAGTAAAGTGATGTTATGATGAATGTGCATGTAATATCTTTTGAAGTTGAGAATGTATGTCATGAAGGCACTATGTCTAATTGAAGTATAATGTATATGTGAAGCATGATAGTGTGTGAATTATGATGAGTGTAGTGTGATCATATTTAGAAGTCAATGTTATGAATAATGGTGGTTATGTGAAAGATGTTCTCACATATACTCACAAACACTATGAATGACTGAATTAATGAAGTTAATGAATTTAAATAGGGGATTGTAGGGTAGACACTCTTCGTGAGTAGAGATGAAGTGTCTAGACCATTCTATACTATACCTAAAGAACTCTACTACTTAAAAGGGGGATTTTGGGGTGAAATCTCTTTGTAAATTGAGATGAAATGTTTAGTAGCAACCTCATTATTCCCAAGAGATTTCTAAGATAAGTTGGAGGTTGGATACTCTTCGTGAGTTGAGATGTGGTATTCAAAAGTAACTACTAGGGATAAGTACTCTACATTAGTTGAGATGTGATGCTAAATAGTTATCCATTAACCTATAGTCAATGAATGTTTAAGACTCTATGGGGAGTTATGCTTAACACCGATAGGATTTGAAGAAGGGGTGGTACACTTTATGAGTAGAGATGTTGTATCCAATGTACCTTTTGAGATGTGTGTTCCTCGTTAGTTTAGAATGAGATACTTAGAAGTAATCTACTTATCCCTTAATTATTCACCCATATAGGTGTAGATATTGGAGATCCATGTAAAGGCTAAGAGTATGACCCTACCTTAGGCAAATTCGGATCCCTCATCCAGTAAGGGTAAATACAAGAATTCCATGTCTAGCTCTCATGGTCTATGTCGGTTAAAGTTATCCCCCCACAAATGAAAAATATGAACTAAGTCTTCTTAAGGGTGTAATACTTAGGGTAGGTGGTAGAATGGGACACTATCTATCCATTGCAGAAGTAGACATTTGAAGGGAGTCTTGGTGTGTCCTTATATGAAAATGTATGAATGGGTCATTATATGATATTAATGTAGTAAGTTGACTTTATGTCTAATGTTAAAGAAGCATGTTGATATTATGTCTTTATGATGAAATTTATGTGAATGATGAATGAGATGTCCCTAGTCTAGGATGATTCCTAAGAAGCACTAAGAGGAAGTATTAGTATTGGATACTACTTTCACATTGCACTAAGTGTAACTTGAGGGTTGTCTTGGAGTGTCAGTTCCCTTGAGTATACACTAGAAGATATGGAACTCTCGGAGTGCAACCGGCGTACTTGGCGTACTCTCGGAGGTCTTGTACAATCCCTTACGTATCGTTCATCGCATATACATAATGAAAAGTAGTGCAGAATTAAAACTTTTCACAAAACATTAGAATATCTTTAATAACATCTTTCATTAGAAATCATAGTAAATACTAAGTCTCAATATCCTCAAAGTTTAGACACGAGAATACTTGGGATACGGCCCATACATCAAAATATAGAAATACTTAGTCTATTACAATACTTCAACTAAAAGATATCTAAGATAACTATGCCCTCGAATCAAGAGAGGACATACTTCAACTTCACTTGAATGATGCTATAATCAAAGCCTTTCTTCCCGATCCTCTTCACTTAGCAACCTCTATATAGATAAATATATATATGGAATAAGTACAAACACATGTACTAAGTATGGCATAATGAATGAAAATCATGACAACGGACATTAATCGGAAATATGCTCTTTCTAATTTAAATATCATAATATAAGCATAATAACAACATTTAACACCTTAGAAACACATAAGAAATCACTTAAGCAATTTATCACATTTTTAAGGAAACCTTAAAGTAACCAACTTCACTGTTACAGTGAACTCCTTCAACTTCACATAGAACACTTTCTAGCATGTAATTCCCCCACTAAAAGCTATCCTAAGACTCACTTAAGTAATACAAAGAGAGACCGCCCATACACCCTCTCTAAGCATGCGTAAATGATCATCAAGACTACTTATAATGAGACATACATTTACAATACACCAAAACACATAACATGTATAATATGACATTCTCCTTACCAAGGCTATCAAAAGACTTACTTAAGTACTCCTAGATGAGAACGCACATACACCCTCTTCAAGGTTACCTAAATAATCCATAAGACTTCCTAAGTTTAGATCATGTCTAAAGTATCAACCAACTTCCCTAACTAGATTCATTCTCAAGACTTCCCTATATAAGAAATGAAGAGATCAACCCTTATTCCCCCTTCACACTTTAACTAGGAAATCCTTAAAGTCACTCTAGATTAGGTACCCATTCATTTACATGCTTTCTAACATAAGTCATTATTTCATTACTTCATTAAGAGACATTCATCACATAGAGGACATTCAAGTAATGGTCTTGGAGAAGACCTAGAGACTCTCACTAACATTTTCAAAGCCTAAGGGTGCAATGTCTAGGTAGCGTCCCATACCATCACCTAAACTTCTTAGACTTCTCAAATACTAGTAGGTATTCCATAAAATGAGAATAGACAATAACCGACATATACCATGGTAGAAAAGTATGGAATTCGGAGTTGTAACCTACTCCGATGGAGGGTGTTCTACTTGACAATGGTAGAACTTCTACTTATCCCTTAATTATTCACCCATATAGGTGTAGATATTGGAGATCCATGTAAAGGCTAAGAGTATGACCCTACCTTAGGCAAATTCGGATCCCTCATCCAGTAAGGGTAAATACAAGAATTCCATGTCTAGCTCTCATGGTCTATGTCGGTTAAAGTTATCCCCCCACAAATGAAAAATATGAACTAAGTCTTCTTAAGGGTGTAATACTTAGGGTAGGTGGTAGAATGGGACACTATCTATCCATTGCAGAAGTAGACATTTGAAGGGAGTCTTGGTGTGTCCTTATATGAAAATGTATGAATGGGTCATTATATGATATTAATGTAGTAAGTTGACTTTATGTCTAATGTTAAAGAAGCATGTTGATATTATGTCTTTATGATGAAATTTATGTGAATGATGAATGAGATGTCCCTAGTCTAGGATGATTCCTAAGAAGCACTAAGAGGAAGTATTAGTATTGGATACTACTTTCACATTGCACTAAGTGTAACTTGAGGGTTGTCTTGGAGTGTCAGTTCCCTTGAGTATACACTAGAAGATATGGAACTCTCGGAGTGCAACCGGCGTACTTGGCGTACTCTCGGAGGTCTTGTACAATCCCTTACGTATCGTTCATCGCATATACATAATGAAAAGTAGTGCAGAATTAAAACTTTTCACAAAACATTAGAATATCTTTAATAACATCTTTCATTAGAAATCATAGTAAATACTAAGTCTCAATATCCTCAAAGTTTAGACACGAGAATACTTGGGATACGGCCCATACATCAAAATATAGAAATACTTAGTCTATTACAATACTTCAACTAAAAGATATCTAAGATAACTATGCCCTCGAATCAAGAGAGGACATACTTCAACTTCACTTGAATGATGCTATAATCAAAGCCTTTCTTCCCGATCCTCTTCACTTAGCAACCTCTATATAGATAAATATATATATGGAATAAGTACAAACACATGTACTAAGTATGGCATAATGAATGAAAATCATGACAACGGACATTAATCGGAAATATGCTCTTTCTAATTTAAATATCATAATATAAGCATAATAACAACATTTAACACCTTAGAAACACATAAGAAATCACTTAAGCAATTTATCACATTTTTAAGGAAACCTTAAAGTAACCAACTTCACTGTTACAGTGAACTCCTTCAACTTCACATAGAACACTTTCTAGCATGTAATTCCCCCACTAAAAGCTATCCTAAGACTCACTTAAGTAATACAAAGAGAGACCGCCCATACACCCTCTCTAAGCATGCGTAAATGATCATCAAGACTACTTATAATGAGACATACATTTACAATACACCAAAACACATAACATGTATAATATGACATTCTCCTTACCAAGGCTATCAAAAGACTTACTTAAGTACTCCTAGATGAGAACGCACATACACCCTCTTCAAGGTTACCTAAATAATCCGTAAGACTTCCTAAGTTTAGATCATGTCTAAAGTATCAACCAACTTCCCTAACTAGATTCATTCTCAAGACTTCCCTATATAAGAAATGAAGAGATCAACCCTTATTCCCCCTTCACACTTTAACTAGGAAATCCTTAAAGTCACTCTAGATTAGGTACCCATTCATTTACATGCTTTCTAACATAAGTCATTATTTCATTACTTCATTAAGAGACATTCATCACATAGAGGACATTCAAGTAATGGTCTTGGAGAAGACCTAGAGACTCTCACTAACATTTTCAAAGCCTAAGGGTGCAATGTCTAGGTAGCGTCCCATACCATCACCTAAACTTCTTAGACTTCTCAAATACTAGTAGGTATTCCATAAAATGAGAATAGACAATAACCGACATATACCATGGTAGAAAAGTATGGAATTCGGAGTTGTAACCTACTCCGATGGAGGGTGTTCTACTTGACAATGGTAGAACTTGGACACATCCAATGTAGGCACATGGTTAAGGAATATGAAGAGCGTACTTTGTACTCTAGTCTCGTTCTTCACTAGAGCTACGTCCCTTACATCTCACTCGGTGCTAGCCTTTGTTCTTATACATTAATTCACATTAAGGATCATGTGAAGAGGTTCCAAATCTAGTTCTTAACCCAATCACATTCACCATACCAAGGAGGTACCCTAGGGCTGCCTTACAATGGCGACGAAGATAGCTTAATGACTTTCCTAAGGATTATATGGTGCTTTTCCAACCAACTAACCTTAAGTCCATCATTCATTACAAGAAGGATACCATTACGGCTTTCGACTTCAAGGTTCATAACCTTACCACTAGGTTAAATGTTTCACATAAAGGACTCTCTTAGAATGATTCAAGGTCTCATGTTCACATATTCATAACCTTTAGCATCCTAAGTCAAGACATCTCATATTCACATTCATACATGTATCAAGAAGAGGGACTTAAGTCTACCTAAACATAGCACATCATTACTTCACTTTATGACATATAACATATCATACTCAAGAAGTACATAGACACAACCTTCATCATCTTTAGGTCACCCTATACACTACTATAACATCATCAATATAGTCATAATAAGACTCAATAACCAATTAGGAATAATTATGCACCAACTTTAATACTACACACACAAAAGATATAGTCATAGTCTAACATGATCACCTAACAACTTCAATAGAAGAACCATATACTTTCACATTACTTAACATATAGGTATATATGATCAAACTTCACATAATCAACTACATACATCATCATAATACTTCAAGTAGTTCCGACAAGGTCATGATCATCATAATACATCAAGTAACGCCGACAAGGCTACATCATTCACATAGCACCGCCACCATAAGTGGACCAGACCAATAAAAAAATAATTCCAGTCCTATATTACATAAAAAAAAAGAGAATTAGTGCAGCGTACAACCAATCCATTCTCTCCACTTCAATCCTTAGCTAAATCATCCAATTCAATACCAATAGTTCCTTACCCATAGCCATGATCATCAACTCAATTCAATAACCATAATACTCAATGAATCTATGTGAATTCAATATAGATTTATCAATCTAAGACAACCTATACATCAATCGAATCCAATTATTACATCATTTAATAGTCCATAGAAAACTACACTAAAATTCATAAACATTAAGACAATGTCAAGTAAACCACAAAGTAGTCAAAATCTAGGGTTCATGAATTACATGGGTTCATAGGTTAATTATGTTAAAATCATCTAATTAAAATAAATATAATCAATATATAATGATTCAAAACCTTTAATTCAAGAACCCATTGGATAGATCAGAAAATTGGACAAGTTCATCTTTAGAAAGCTTTAGAAATCTCTTTGAATTTGGGATCCTTGATGAATGGAGTTTCAAGGATCAAAAACCATACCTCAATGATGTTAATACACTAAATTGAAGAAGAATCACCACTCAAATCTGCAATCCAAGCTCTTCCTTGAGTTTTGGATTCAATGGAGTTCTAGATAAT
This sequence comes from Solanum sitiens, assembly GCA_016801875.1. NCBI lineage: Eukaryota > Viridiplantae > Streptophyta > Magnoliopsida > Solanales > Solanaceae > Solanum > Solanum sitiens. The sequence goes on along the minus strand of JABWTJ010000131.1, from coordinate 420,368 downwards.
TTCCAAAAGAATTTGGGTTTTGATTTTGAAGAATGAATTCATCTAGGTATTTAGGACTTATATAGATATTTAAAATACCCAAAATACCCTTAAGTAACCTCCCAAACTCTAATTTGGAAGTGTGGTGAATTTACCAATTAACCACTAGACATTACAGTGAACTGTGCAGGAGACAATCCTCACAGACGGCTGCCATCGACGACCCGTTTCCCAACCAACGGACCGTCCTGTTGGTCAGTGGTTTGGGACTGAGGCTGGTCGTTGGGAGACTTTCCTGAAACTCCTAAGTATTTACCCATGCCGTTAATCGATGGGGAGTCGACCAGCCTACTGGCCGTCGATTGGGCTGGTCTAAGACAACTTTTGGCTCTTTTAAGGGTCCTTCCTCAAGGACACTTGGATGGTCCTTCGGGACTTTCACCCGGACGTTTCCAACCCAAATATCTTAGTATTTAAGTTTAGGACCTCACTCAATATTTTCATCCAAAATGAACACATAAAACTCGACAAAATATGCTTAGACACACAAGGTCGTTTCAAGGTAAACCTTTCGAACATCATGGACGTTCTTGGACGTTTGACCTCAAACTTCACGAAACTTGACACATTGCCTATATACACAATCATAACTCTTTAAGTACCTCATAAGATCATGAATCACACATAAACACATCAAAATACATATAAGACACTTAGGTGACTTAGTCGTCGAACGTCTTAGTCGTCCCTTGATGTTTGACTTCCGATTAACCTAATCTCTCAGACACTGACTTATAACCACATTATAAACAATTTTAGGACTTTATACCTTAATGAAAACCATGTTAGGCTGTAGTTCACCTATGTCATTTTCGAGGTATTACAATCTCCCCCACTTGGACAACATTCGTCCTCGAATGACACTTGCCACTCTCCGAACACTTCCAAGAATAGAGATTCAACTAGCAGCTCAAAACTAGACCACATAACACCTTCATATATTACAAACATCTAGAAGAAACATTAATTTCAAATAATCAAGAGATTCACAACACAACAAGAAACTAGAATAAATTCTACAACTCATCACGTTATAAAACTCACATCCTTCATTTCAAATAGCAACAACTCATTTTATATTCATTATTATGATCATATACATCAGTTCTAACAACATTACAACAATTTTCAACCAAAGAATGATTCAGTCATTTTTGCAAAAATGTTACAGTGAATTGGCAGTTTCATTACAGTGAACATGCTTCAAATTTTTTTTGTAAAAAAATGCAACCTTTAGGAAATTGATGATAGAGACATGCTAGTATGAAATATAAAACCAAATAAATACATCTTACAATATAATCATAACTTCATAAATTGCACAATGCAAGGAACTAATGAAATGCAATACCAACAAGACTCCTAAACACCATTCACATGCAACATGCTTCTATGACTTTCTAGCCCATCTACTAACCATACTACCCCACTTAGAAGGAACTCATAACGCTAAAGAGAATACTTTGACTTACCATCATCATCATCTAAAGTATTAGGAGGAAGTTTCTTGGCCTTCCTTCCTCTTAGTCGCAAAAATAGGACAATATCTCCTCTTATGTCCTTCCTTACAAGAATTAAAGCAATTCCCGATACCAGCTAGACACTCCCTATAGTGCCTCTTCCTACAAGTGACACAAGTAGGCTTACCACCTTGGGAACCACTACCACCCTCAAGTTTGACTCTAGGAACACTAGACCCCTCTTGCATTGGAGACCTCTTCTTACACATAGGTTGACCTTGCTTATTGGCTTTACCCTTCTTCAATGTCCTCATGCTCCTCTTCAAAATCCTACAACTTCTCCTAACTTTGGTCCCTTCAACATCCCCCTTGCCTTGACTAAGGTCAATGGACTTCCCAACCTTCACTTTCCTCCTCACATGTAGAAAATACTTCTCTAAGAAAGCCCTCTTGAACTCCTCCCACTCTATAGAACCCCACTCAACCGTCCTATTATCTTTCCATTGAGTGTACCACACTTTAGCAACCTGCCTCAATTGATACCAAGCTAACTCCGCCTTCTCCCTAGAATCCACCCCCATGGTACTCAACACCTTTTACACACCATATAGGAACTCTTGAGGATTCTCTCCCTCTTTAGAACCAAGAAAGATAGGAGCATTCATCCTCACAAAGTCTCCCAATCTAGAGGTCATGGTACCCTCTAAATCATCCACTCTAGGATCAACACCTTTATTCGAATGAGTTGTTATGACTTAGACTAGTGCAAGTAGAGCCTCTATAATCTCCCCAACAGTCATGTCCAGGGGAACCACCGGGACCTCATTCCCTTGAGGAACTTCCTCATGCAGTACTTCCTCTTCCAACATTCTAACGGCCATCCTTCTAGAAGTCATCTCCTATAAACACAAGGAAAACCATAAGAAAAGAACACTAGTAACATTTTACTCTACGACAAAACATAGGAGTAGAAAAGAAGGGAAACTCTAGCGTCCTATAGCCTCTAGTTCATGGGTGTGCCATGAATTCCACCCACAAACAAGACTCTACTAGACGTGACTTGATGAGACTTTTTTATTCCTAAGAATACTTTCATAGCCTATGCTCTGATACTGTTACACCCACAAAATGAGCTAGGTTGAACTAATCCTAACACTTGTGTCATGATGTTTTAAAGTCATAAAATGGTTAACAATAGTGTTCATAGGCAGTATATAGAGTTTAGAAGTGTTTGGAGGTCAAACTTCCAAGAACGTCCAAGACGTTCGGAAACTAGTCGAAATTGAACTAGTGTGTCGTAGTGTTTTGTAGTGATGTTTTGGGGGACGGTTTGAAGGTGAAATTCAGTACCGATAGTTCCTACGCGTAGCTGGACACACAAAGGGTCGAAATGTACGAGAACAATGTCCCGGGGACCATCAAAAGGGTCCCAGAGGAGGACCCAAACATGGGCGAGCGAAGCTGCCAAACAGCTAAGAATTGGCATGCTGATGCGCGACACGCAGCTGTTACGCAGCAGGAAAAAGTTTTGCCTTGATACACGGAGCTGTCACGAACCATTCTGTCCAAGAATTTTTGAAAAATAAAATTTGGAAGTGTCTGTGCGACGCGCAGTAAAGTCCCAGATTTTGTTGCATCGTTCTTAAGTAAAATTTAAGTTGGTTAATTTGTCCAATAAATGTAGGGGTCATTTGGATAATTTAGGGGTATATTATGGATGGTTATTAGACCTATTTAAACCCCTAACCTCACCAATTAAAGCAAAAACCTCAACTCAAAACAAAACCTCTCCATTCACTCTCTCCAAAACTCAATTGTTGAAGCTTTGAAGCTCCAAGGAAGAAGATATATTTCTCGAGTTTTTCTCCATCAATCTTGTGGGTTTTTCATCACAATTAAGGTATGATTATTCATCCTTGAAATAACTTTCTTCAAGGATTCGATTCCAATGATTTTCAAAGATGATCAAAAACATCCAATTTTGTGATCTAGCCATGGGCTCTTGCATAAATGGTTTTGACTCAATGTTTTAGGATTGAATTGATGTTAATGAAATGTTTTAAGGATATATTCCTATGAACCCATGCAAACTATGCAATCCTTATTTTGACTATTTTATGGGTTAAGTGATCTTGTCTCTATACTTATGAATTATAGTGTAGCTTTCTATGGGCTATTGAATTATGTAAGAATTGTATTCAATTGATGTATAATTGGTCTTAAATTGATAAATCTATATTGAATTAACTTATATTCGTTGAGTATTATGAATTTTGTATTGAATTGATGATCATGGCCATGGGTAAGGGCCTATTGGTAATGTATTGGACGATTTAGCTATGGATTGAAGTGGTGAGAATGGATTGGTGGTACTCTGCCCTAATTCTGTTTATTTTATGTAATGTAGGTCTTGAATTATGTTGTGATTGCTATGGTCCACTTATGGTGGCGGTGTTATGTTTTTTACTTGTGAATTATGTGGCCTTGTCGGCGTTACTTTATGTATTAGGATGATCATGGCCTTCTCGGCACTACTTGAAGTATTATGATGATTAGTGTAGTTGATTATGTGAAGCATGATCATATATGTCTACATGCTAGTAATGTGAAAGTTTGATATTGTTAGGTGATCATGTTAGACTATGACTATGTGTTTATGTGTGTAGTCTTAGAGTTGATGAATGATTATTCCTACTTGACTATATAAGTCTATAATGGTTATATTGATGATGTTATAGTATGTATAGGATGACATAAAGATAATAAGGGTCATTCCTAAGTGTTTCAAAGAATGATATGTTATATGTAATAAAGTACAATATGTTGTGTCTTGTTTTGGTAGGGTTGTGTCCCTTACCTGATACATGTACATAATGAATATGAACATCTCAACTTTGTAGGCTTAGGCACCTTTGTCTTGTATGTGTATGGATGAATGTTGAAGGAATGTTTAGGATCGGTAGACCTACGATGGCGCCCATCTAAGAATGACTATTATATGAAACGTTCTATATAGAAGGAAGGTTACGAATGAGCTATCCTTATAGACCATTGAGTGGCAACCCTAGTGACCCATCTTTGGTAGGTGGATTATGACTAGGTAATGACTAAGAGATGGTACCTTTTGATATGCCCCTTTTTATTGAACTTGCTCTATGAGAACAAAGGCTAGCACCGAGTGAATATGTTATGGTTTGTAGCTATACTTAAGAAGGAGACTAGAGTACAATGTATCTCTACTTGAGAATGAGACTAGAGTGCATAAAAGACCTTGATATTCCTTAACCATGTGCCTAAATGGGATGTGTCCTAGTTCTACCCTTGGCAAGTAGAACACATTCCATTGGAGTAGGTTTATGACTCCGGATTCCATGCCTAGCTAGTATTGTCTATGTCAGTTATTGCTTATTGTTACGACCCAAAGTACCCCCTAGGCGTAACCGGCGTCGTCGTCCTCTATGAGGACTAAGACAAGACTCTTAGCACTCGGCATAGCAAATCATAAGTCAAAATTGTGGAAAAATTAATACTTTAGCTTATATAGCATGGAGGTTTACCTAGACCTCTACATAGGAAGCATACATAAGCTTCTTACAATAGACAATAACAATTCACAGGAATTTAGTCTAATACTTTGTCTCATATCAACCATCTAAACGAAGTCAAACAATCCAGGCAAAGCCCTTATAAAAAACCATAATTGCCACATAGGTCTTACATTAATACCTTCAACAATATGAAAGAAATGAATGTCTAATAGATAATACAAATACTAATAAAATAGAGTGTGTGGTATCATCCTCGAACTAGAGGGCATACCAATACTTGGAGAGTCTAGTCCAAGCCTTCTTGCTTTAGCCTCAATGATACCTCAACGGCCCGAACCTACAATGTTTGGGGAAAAAGGGAAGAAATATGGGTTAGTACAAACCACATGTACTAAGTATGGTCCCTATGCATAAAAATCGTTAATGCATGAGAAAAGGCACCATTTATTCAAAATATACATAATACCCAACAATTCAATATACACATATAAGGAACATCATAATCATATCAACATATAAGTAACTTAAGCAACACTTGTGCAATGCCAAGAATAAATCCCCATAACCCTATTGAAAGCTAAGTATCACATTAAGCAACCCATCTTACTTACAACATATTCTCATATATAACATTCTTCAAATATCAATTCTAGTCATATCTTATCAACATAAGCATAACCATAATCATAATCATAATAGAACACTACTAGAATCAACCTATAGGATCCACATGTGCAATGTGTAAGAGAAGTCTCATACCCTCCCTCACACTATGTATTAACCTTTAAGACAACCCTAATAGAAGTTCACATACATAACTTGTTCATATTCTTACTTTAGGGAAATAAGTACCATAACCGACATGATACCATGTGAGCTACATGGAATGTGGTATTCTACTCCCACACCGAAAAGAGAGGGTAAACACTTGCATAAGGTGCAACCATTCATACATAGCTATTGTAGGTGAATCCACTAAGCTAGAGTCCTATGTGGGAGCATAGTTAAGGGTCAAGGAGATTGTTTCTAGAAACCTTGATTACTAATTGTGAAGGTTTCCATCTCATGAGACAACACATATCATGGGAATCCACACTACTAGTCGTGAAGAAACCCATGTGGGAGGCAAGACTTAATAACGTGAGACCTCCACCTCATTTACATGCCCTTTCAGTGCTAAGAAATTATTCCCTTTAGTAATCATAACATCATACAAGTTAACATTAGTCTCTTTTAGACCTTTAAGTAAACATCTTATCATAATAGCTCATATGTGATCACAAGTGAGAACTATCCTTTCACTTTAGACACAACATTATAATCATGAGAAACTACATTCAATCATATAATTATCACATCATAACATAATTACATACTTCATATCCAATTCATAGATCTAGGGTTAGGGATGAGGGATCCTTGTCACCAACATCACAACAACACAATTAGCTATAGCATCATTCACATAAGTAGATTTCACCTTGCACAATTGAGATCAAAGGATAATCAAGATCATTCATCATTGCCCTTCATGGGACTTCATACTTCAATACCCAAGAACTCACAACCAACATATGAAATAGGGAAATTCATGAAGTATTAACACAACAAAATCAAAGTAAACAAGTGACATGTTCATCACCCTCAACAATTCACCTTAATCAATCAAAGAAATTAGGGACTTAGGAGAAAGACATGGGTCAAGGGAATACTCATAGGAATTAATCAATTCACCAATAATTCATACTAAAACAACATTAATTGATCATAATTCATCACAAATATACAATTTTGTTTTAGAAATATGACCCATGTGAGGAGAAAAACCCTTGTTTTGAGGGATTTAGAAATCATTTTTTGAAGGAACTCTTGGGGAAAGGATTACCAAGAGTGAAAGAAACCATACCTTATAGATGAGAAAGACACGAAATTGGGTTGAAAAACTTGATGGCCTGATCATCTTCTTGGATCTCTAATAGCCTTCAATGGAGTTTTGGAGGAAGAGATAATTTTGGGAGAGAGAGAGATATATTTGATTTCATCTTGTGGGACTTGATTTGATAAAATTGACCTAAAACTTACCCTAATACATTAATAGTAACCCATATAATTACCCAAAATAGCCCTCACTTAAATGGGTTTATTAGTGAAGTCAAAACTCCCAAAATACGACTTGTTACGAATCTGGGAAGGGGCTCTGCGTCGCGTGGCCAGCACACACTTTATTTCCCAAAAATAATTTGAGGCAGTGAGGTCCGTGTTATCTCCGAGTCTCACAGTAGTGTCACATACGGGTTTCCCCCCAGATGTAACCGACGTCGTCGTCCTCTTTGAGGACTAAGACAAGCCTCTTAGCCTTGTCATAGCATTCATCGATTAAAATGTGAAGGAATTTAAAACTTTTTATCTATATCTACTCGGAGGTTTACATAGACCTCTACATACACATAATCATATTTATATCAAGTATACATAGACTTGTTCATATACGAAGATTACATAGTCTTCTAATTTTATTTCACCCATTCATATAGTAAGGAAATAATAGTCATAAAAGTCGTCTCATCTCATAAACCATCTAACAAAGACAATAAATCTTGGGCATAGCCCTACATCAATAAAAGAAGCCACATATAGGCTATATACAACATCGTCTCAAATGAGTAATAGAGTCAATACAGAACTATAATAACTAAGTAACATAGTAGTAGAATATCGGCATCGCCCTCGGGAGAATGAGGACCTACCACTTGGATGATAAGATATCCAAGTCTTCCATCCAAGAACCTCGAAGCAAATTCAACGACCGGAACCTAAAATGTTAGGGAAAAATGGAAGGAAATGGGGTTAGTACTCCACATGTACTAAGTATGCAACCATATGCACAATTAAGGAAATCATGCTATTTAGACCATTTACTTGAGTACACAAAACAACTAACTATACCACATGCATACCATCATATTTAAGCCCTTAATCTCATAAAATCCTATCATCAAGAAATATCATTAGAAAACATGAATAAGAGTAAAGCATAGCAAAACAAAACATACTAACTATAATCTTCATGAAGTCACAAGTGCAATGACCAAGTAAAGTCCCATCAGTCTTACTTAATCAAGTAACCTACCAAGACTACAATTAGGAATCCACCTTACCTAACATACTCTCCCATCTAATGAAGCATTCTTCTTCAACAATGGGTATCAACTTCATACTCATAAGTATATTATTCAATGTACAAAATCATTTACATTATATCACCATTTACATACCTAATATTGACTTATCAAAGCTCCTATCAAGGCAAACTAGTACAAGGCGTAGGTAGAGTCCCATACCCCGACCTAAGCTAAAGTCAAACCCCTCAAATCACTTCAATTAGTCTATATCTTATTCATTCATTTTAGTTTAGGGAACTCTTGCCTTAACCGACATAGACCACATGAGCAAAATGTGGAATCCGGTGTCATGAAACCTTACACCGATGGAAGGTGGTCTACCGGCCAAAGTAGAACCTAACATAAACGTAGATATCTAGGTGGATCCACTAGCTAGTATCCTATGGTGGCAACATAGTTCAAGAACTAAGAGATAGGTATTCCCTCTACATACATTTTGGTAATCGGGGCCATATCTCATGGGAATCATTAGGTGAGTAATCCTCAAAAGGGGAGTCAACATCAAACATGGAAATATAGGGTAACACTTCCTCTAAGGAAAGTCATCACCTCCCATTGTCAAGTTCACTCGGTACTAAGCTAAGTCCCCATTATACAAAAGTCTTTAAACTTATTAATCATCTCAACTTAGTTAGATAATAGGGTCAAGCCCTTGTACATTCATCATCATAGCTCAAAGAAGAATTTTATAGGAAATAGTCCTTTCATTCACAATTAATTTAGGTGAGGTTAACCTTTGCACATCACATCATAATAGGGCACATCTTTACATAACAATTTCCCTATAACATGTACTCCTAGGCAACCTCACAACCAAACCTAAAACATTCCAATTCAATCATCATACCAACCTATTACCTTAAACAAGGTACACTTCAACACAACATCATAACTTGATGACAATTAACCACAATTGAGATAAGAATTAGGAAACATCAAGACTTACCAATACTCGTCCATAGTTCACCAATAAAAGGGCCTTACCATCAACCCACAGACCAACCCATTTTGGGTCATCACACCAATGTAATTCAACAATCAATATAAGAACTACTTTAGAAGAGTCACTACGCCATAATTCAATACTAAATCATAGCTTGATAACATGACATCTAAGTCTATATTCTTACACTAAATTCAATACTCAAGAATTAGCATGACGGACTTCAATTAATCACAATAGATGCATGATTAATGTAATAACAATCATTAAAGATGATTTAAAACAATAATTAGATCAATTACATCAACCTAATCCAAATTCACATCAATCTCATGCCTAGGGTTAAGGGTTAAGGGTCATCATTTACAATCTAAACCAAACCACATCAAATCAACATAATCAAGTTAGAATACATGGTAATTTACTCATTATAACCCAAAGAATACATGAACAACTAATTTCATAACATCAAATTCGAAATTGAATGAAACCCATATGAAACTCAACTTTTGGAAAATCTTTGAAGGAGCCCTTTGAGGAAAGAAGTCTCAAAGGTGAATTAGATCCCATACCTTATGATTTGATGACATTTTGATGGTTATTTCGTCCTAAACCATCCCCCAGTCCATCTCCCAAGCTATTCTCCAATGGAGTCTTCTAATAGAGAGAGAAAGTAGAGAGAAGGAAGAGAGTTTATTTTGAGAATTCTGATTAGACTAATGAGGATTGGGGGTATTTATAGTGGGGCTAAGTCAACTTAATTAGTCTTCCCTTAATCTCCAATTACCCCTAAGACAATTAACAAATTAAATGAACTATGCCTTAATTCACCGAAACATAACAGTCCCCCCACCGATGGAACCCTGTCGACTGTCCGTCGAGGGCGTGACGGACGACCCTCCCTCCGTCCTGCATTTCCGTCGTCTCGGTCAGAGACTGTGCAGGCAAGGGTTCTTGAGGAGGCAACTAAGGGTGGGATGACGGTGGCCTCGATGCCCCGTCGTGCCCATGACGCCCCGTTGTGCCATCCGTCGAGGCACACTGTCAGGCAGTCTTGCACCTTCCTGCCACAAGGGTCCTCCTCGACGGCCCTTGGTTGGTCCTTAGGGAGTCGTACCCTGACTTTTCCATCATGAAACCATACCTCACTATGTGATACCCCTATTGCTACAAAGTTTTGCTCGTTTCCGACCCTTAAACTTAATCAAACTAATTAGAACACACTAGACCTTTCACGAACCAACTTTCCGGACGTCATGGACGTTCTTGAACATTTTGGTTCAAAAACACTTTAACGACTCTAAATACACCTAATTTGGCTAGGAACGATGATTTAAACCTTAAGGAGTCTGGTTAAGTCTTACAACATGACTTGGGTTTTTGAAATGTTACATTATCCCCCCTTAGGAACATTCGTCCCTGAATGACACTAAACACTCTTTAAAGGAGGGAAAAGACTCAAGACTAGCAGCTCAACCTATTCACAATATCCAATTAGCATGAATCACATCATTTCAATAAAACACTTCAAAACATCAATTTATCACACATAAGCTCAAAGTTCCCTCATGAGGTATCTCCTCCTCACTACACACATGAGCTCAATCATTTGATACACAAGTCGATTAGCACTAAGTTCATCTTATCAATATGCTTAATATAATATCCACAAGGATTCACTATATCACAATACACGACTTGACTCAAATATGCAAGAAGCAAGACAAAATTCAAATATTTGTTTAAGGCCACCTTTTAGTGACTTCATTGTGAAGTCTCCAAAACTAAGATTTTGAAGAAACTTCACCAAAACATCAAGGATTTACAATATCTAACATAATTATATCATTAGAAATAATGACTAACCTTAAACATCAAAAAGATGAGGATAACGGTTTTTCATGTTGGCCTCGGCCTCCCATGTTGCACCCTCAACTAGGTGGTTCTTCCATAACACTTTTACGGAAACCACCTCTTTGTTCCTCAATCTTTTTACTTGCCTATCAAGGATTTGAACCGGAGCTTCCTCATAGGAGAGATTATTCTTGACTCCAAGACCTTCAATAGGAAGAATAGACTCGGGATCCCCGACACACTTCTTCAACATAGAGACATGGAAAACCGGATGAACCAAAGCTAAATCGTTAGGTAGTTTTAAGCGATAGGCAACTTTACCAACCCTTTCCAAAATCTCATAAGGGCCCACATAACGGGGGCTCAACTTCCCTTTCTTGCCAAATCTTACCACCCCCTTCATAGGTGAAATTTTCAAATACACCTTGTCACCCTTCTCAAACTCCAAATCCCTTCTCCTATTGTCGGCATAGGACTTTTGTCGACTATAGGCTGTTTGAAACCTGTTCCTTATGATATGTAAATTCTCCAAAGTCCTATAAATCAAGTCGGGACCAAAGATCGATGGTTCACCAACTTCAAACCATCCTATAGGAGACCTACACCTCCTATAATACAAGGCTTCATAGGGAGCCATGGAGATGGACGAATGAAAACTATTATTATACGTGAACTCCACCAACAGCAAGTGCTTATCCCAACTTCCCTTAAAATTAATGATGCAAGCTGTAAGCATATCCTCAAGGGTTTGAATTGTGCGTTCCGCTTGACCATCCGTTTGAGGATGAAAAGAGGTACTCAATTTCACTTTAGTACCCAAACCTTCTTTAAAAGACTTCAAAAATCTAGATGTGAATTGTGTACCCCGATTCAAAATGATGGATAACAAAATACCATGGCGATACACAATATCATCTATGAAGATCTTCGCATAATTCTCCGCCGAATACGTGGATTTGACGGGAATAAAATGAGCGAACTTAGTCAATCTATCAACAATCACCCATATAGAATCATACGACTTTTGAGTCCGAGGCAACCCTACCACAAAGTCCATATTAATGTCTTCCCACTTCCAAGTAGGAATTTGGATCTCTTGTAGTAAGCCACCCGGCTTTTGATGTTCCGCCTTCACTTGTTGGCAATTTGGACACTTAGCAACAAATTCCCCTATGTCCTTCTTCAAACCTTCCCACCAATATATTTCTCGAAGGTCGTGATACATCTTAGTAGAACCCTGATGGATGGAATAGTGGGATCCATGGGCTTCCTCAAGGATCCGACCCCTCAATCCATCAACATCGGGAACACATAACCTCCCTTGGTACCTCAACACACCATCCCCTCCTAAGGAGAAAGACTCATTCATCTTGCCAAGAACCGATTCCTTCAACTCCATCAATAGTTGATCAAGGTGTTGTTTGGACTTCACCTCAACCACTAATGATGACTCAGAGCTATGATGAACCGTGGCACCTTCATTTAGATAACTCTCCAAACGCACCCCCAATATAGTCAAACTATGAACATCTTTCACTAGATCTTTCTTGTCTTTATCAATATGAGACAGACTACCCATAGTCATACGGCTTAGAGCATCCGCCACAACATTGGACTTGCCGGGATGATATAAGACATTCATATCATAATCTTTCAACAATTCTAACCACCTTCTTTGTCAGAGATTCAACTCTTTTTGAGTAAACACATACTGAAGACTCTTATGAGCCGTGAAAACATCAATATGAACACCATACAAGTAATGCCTCCATATTTTCAAAGCAAACACTACGGCCGCTAACTCAAGGTCATGAGTGGGGTAATTTCTCTCATGCACCTTAAGTTGCCGTGAAGCATAGGCAATCACCTTCCCATTTTGCATAAGCACACACCCCAAACCTATGCGGGATGCATCACAAGACACAACGAACCCCTTAGAACCTTCCGATAAAATTAACACCGGAGCAGAAGTAAGCCTATCTTTCAATAATTGGAAACTCTTCTCGCAGGCCTCCGACCATTCAAACTTTTTACCCTTTTGAGTCAATGAAGTCAAAGGAGATGCAATGGATGGAAAACCTTCTACAAACCTTCGATAATAGACTGCTAGACCCAAGAAACTCCTAATCTGTCAGGGTCAAGGGTCTAGGCCAATTTCTTACCGCATCAGTTTTCCTTGGGTCTACCTCAACTCCCTCACTAGAGATGATGTGCCCAAGGAACGCGACCGACCTCAACCAAAACTCACACTTTCTATACTTGGCGAACAATTTATGCTCTTTAAGGGTTTGCAATACCACCCTTAGATGACTCATGTGATCAACCTCATTCTTCGAATACACCAAGATATCATCGATAAATACAATAACGAAGGAATCAAGGTAACTTCAAAACAATCTATTCATTAGGTCCATAAATGCCGCCAGAGCATTTCTGAGACCGAAGGACATAACCACGAACTCATAATGCCCATACCGAGTCCGAAAGGCCATCTTTGGAATATCTTCATTTCTCACCCTAAGCTGGTGATACCCTGACCTCAAGTTAATTTTGGAGAAGTAACTTGCCTCTTAGAGTTGATCAAATAAATCATCAATGCGAAGAAGAGGATATTTGTTCTTGATAGTAACCTTGTTGAGTTGGCGGTAGTCAATACACATTCTCAAGGATCCATCCTTCTTTTTCACGAACAAGACCGGAGCACCCCATGGAGAAATGCTAGGCCTTATAAAGCCCTTGTCTAGAAAATCTTTAAGTTGTGCCTTCAACTCCTTCAATTCGGCCGGACCCATTCTATAAGGAGGAATAGAGATAGGGTTTGTTTCTGGTAGCAAATCGATACCAAAATCGATTTCCCATTTGGGAGGAATGTCGGGAAGGTCATTAGGAAAAACCTCTGTAAATTCACTCACCACGGGGACCGACTCAATAGGAGGAATTTCAGAATCAACTTCTTGGACTCTCACAATATGATAAAGACACCCCTTTGAGATCATGTTACTCACTTTTAGACATGATATGAAACCACCTCTAGAAAGAGAATTCCCACCCTTCCACTCAAAAATGGGTTCATTTGGGAAACTAAACCTCACAAATCTAGTCCTACAATCAATAGAAGCGAAGCTAGCATGCAACCAATCCATACCCAAAATGACATCAAAATCATACATGTCTAGTTCAACTAGATCTACATGAGAAACTCTATGGGCATAGAAATAGGACAATTTTGGTAGACTCTTTTTGCTACAATTGACTCACCCACCAGAGTTGGCACCAAAATAGGTTCATCCAAAACATCCGGTAAAGTATCAAACTTTTTATCTACTAAGGGAGTAACGAAAGACAAAGTAACACCCGGATCAAGCAAAGCATGCACATCAATAGCAAAGATTTGTATCATACCGGTCACCACATCGGGAGAGGCCTCTTGGACATACCTCGAACGAAGGGCATAGAAGCGGTTCTTTTTGGGAGCATCATTAGAACCACTTGGTTGTCCACCCTTCTCTTGTTCCTTAGCATTGGGACAATCTCGCACTCTATGACCACTCTTTCCACAACCAAAGAAAATACCCGTTCCTACCAAAAATTCTTTAAGGTGACCCTTCCCACACTTAGCACACGTAGGCTTCTCATTAAATGAGTTTCCACCCTTTCCCTTTTCAACTTTTTGCCTGGGGCTTTAGAATCCCTAGTCTTAGGAAATTTGGATGGAACTTGATTTGAGAACCTCTTCTTGAATCTAGGCTTGTCTTGAATTCCAAACCTGTCTTTAGTAGTTCCACTCTCAAAAGACCTTGCCCTTCTTAAATCCTTATCCTTCCTTTTTGCTCTAGCCTCCTCAACCCTTTGTGCATGCACCATAAGACGACCAATATTAATGTTATCATGAAGCATAGCCGAATGACATTCTTCTTGTAATTCATCCGACACACCCGTCACAAATTGGCTCATCTCGTCTCTAGGATCAGAGACCAAGGAAGGAGCATATTTGGCCAATTGAATGAACTTCAAAGAGTAATCATGAACACTCGTACCTCCTTGGCAGAGGTTGATGAATTCCACCACCTTAGCTTCTCTCATCTCTCTAGGGAAGAACCGATCAAGGAAAGCCCTCTTAAAGATCTCCCAAGTCACTGGCCCACCTTAAAGTGGCCTATTATTTTTCCATTGCACATGCCATGTCTGAGCCACATCCTTGAGTTGGTATGAGGCCAACTCGGCATTCTCACTAGAAGACAACCCCATAGCACACAAAATCTTATAAACCTCATCAATGAATTCTTGAGGGTCTTCATCAACCTTAGACCCATAGAATATAGGAGGATTCATTCGGGTAAACTCCCTAAGTCGGGAAGCTATAGTTTGCTCATGGACCCTAGGTGCAATATCCCTATTGGCTTGGGCAGTCATAGCTTGGGCTTGCACCGTTGCGGCTTGATATTGAGTAGTCATGGCTTGATCCATTTGAGCAAGCATAGCTCTCATCTGATCCTCTGTCATAGGTGGAGTGTCAACGGGAGCCTGATCATCAGCAACAATCTCTTCAAGAGGAGGAACTGGATCATCAGGGCAGGAATCCCCGCAGCAGCAATCTCCTCCTCAAGTCTTTTGGCTGCATTCCTTCTAGTATTCATCTCCTATAACCAAAACACAAGGCTTAAGAGAAAGCATGTATGAGGTACATTCTAGAGGCACGATATGGACTTCCATAAATTAGAGTGATTCCTAAGCATCAAATAAGTTCCTATTCATAAGTGTGGCGCGCTTCACAATTATGAATACAAACCTATATAACGTGGTTGAGAGAGACGTTAACATCAAGGATATTCAACCTCATGCTCTGATACCAAGTTTGTCACATCCGGGTTTACCCCCAGACGTAACCGGCGACGTCGTCCTCTTTGAGGACTAAGACAAGCCTCTTAGCCTTGTCATAGCATTCATCGATTAAAATGTGAAGGAATTTAAAACTTTTTATTTATATCTACTCGGAGGTTTACATAGACCTCTACATACACATAATCATATTTGTATCAAGTATACATAGACTTGTTCATATACGAAGATTACATAGTCTTCTAATTTTATTTCACCCATTCATATAGTAAGAAAATAATAGTCATAAAAGTCGTCTCATCTCATAAACCATCTAACAAAGACAATAAATCTTGGTCATAGCCCTACATCAATAAAAGAATCCACATATAGGCTATATACACATCATCTCAAATGAGTAATAGAGTCAATACAGAACTATAGTAACTAAGTAACATAGTAGTAGAATATCGGCATCGCCCTCGAGAGAATGAGGACCTACCACTTGGATGATAAGATATCAAAGTCATCCTTCCAAGAACCTCGAAGCAATTTCAATGATCGGAACCTAAAATGTTTGGAAAAAAGGGAAGGAAATGGGGTTAGTACTCCACATGTACTAAGTATGAAACCATATGCACAATTACCAATCAAGTATGCTTAGAAAGGGACATTTAAGGAAATCATGCTATTTAGACCATTTACTTAAGTACACAAAACAACTAACTATACCACATGCATACCATCATATTTAAGCCCTTAATCTCATAAGATCCTATCATCAAGAAATATCATTACAAAACATGTATAAGAGTAAAGCATAGCAAAACAAAACATACTAACTATAATCTTCATGAAGTCACAAGTGTAATGACCAAGTAAAGTCCCATGACTCTTATTTAATCAAGTAACGTACCCAGACTACAATTAGCAATCCACCTTACCTAACATACTCTCCCATCTCATAAAGCATTCTTCTTCAACAATGGGTATCAACTTCATACTCATAAGTATATTATTCAATGTACAAAATCATTTACATTATATCACCATTTACATACCTAATATTGACTTCTCAAATCTCCTATCAAGGAAAACTAGTGCAAGGCGTAGGTAGAGTCCCATAACCCCTACCTAAGCTAAAGTCAAACCCCTCAAATCACTTCAATTAGTCTATATCTTATTCATTCATTTTAGTTTAGGGAACTCTTGTCTTAACCGACATAGACCACATGAGCAAAATGTGGAATCCGAAGTCATGAAACCTTACACTGATGGAAGGTGGTCTACCGGCCAAAGTAGAACCTAACATAAACGTAGCTATCTAGGTGGATCCACTAGCTAGTATCCTATGGTGGCAACATAGTTCAAGAACTAAGAGATAGGTATTCCCTCTACATACCTTGGTAATCGGGGCCACATATCATGGGAATCATTAGGTGAGTATCCCTCAAAAGGGGAGTCAACATCAAACATGGAACTATAGGGTAACACTTCCTCTAAGGAAAGCCATCACCTCCCATTGTCAAGTTCACTCGGTGCTAAGCTAAGTCCCAATTATACAAAAGTCTTTAAACTTGTTAATCATCTCAACTTAGTTAGATAATAGGGTCAAGCCCTTGTACATTCATCATCATAGCTCAAAGAAGAATTGTATAGGAAATAATCCTTTCATTCACAATTCATTTAGGTGAAGTTAACCCTTGCACATCACATCATAATAGGGCACAACTTTACATAACAACTTCCCTATAACATGTACTCCTAGGCAACCTCACAACCAAACCTAAAACATTCCAATTCAATCATCATACCAACCTATTACCTTAAACAAGGTACACTTCAACACAACATCATAACTTGATGACAATTAACCACAATTGAGATAAGAATTAGGAAACATCAAGACTTACCAATACTCCTCCATAGTTCACCAATAAAAGGGCCTTAACATCAACCCATACAGCAACCCATTTTGGGTCATCACACCAATGTAATTCAACAATCAATATAAGAACTAATTTATAAGAGTCACTACGCCATAATTCAATACTAAATCAAAGCTTGATAACATGACATCTAAGGCTATCTTCTTACCCTAAATTCAATACTTAAGAATTAGCATGTCGGATTTCAATTCATCACAATAGATGCATGATCATTGTAATAACAATCACTAAAGATGATTTAAAACAATAATTAGATCAATTACATCAACCCAACCCAAATTCACATCAATCTCATGCCTAGGGTTAAGGGTTAAGGGTCATCATCTACAATCTAAACCAAACCATATCAATTAAACATAATCAAGTTATAATACATGGTAATTTACTCATTATAACCCAAATAATACATGGACCACTCATTTCATAACATCAAATTCGAAATTGAATGAAACCCATATGAAACTCAACTTTTGGAAAATCTTTGAAGGAGCCCTTTGAGGAAAGAAGTCTCAAAGGTGAATTAGATCACATACCTTATGATTTGATGACGTTCTGATGGTGATTTCGTCCTAAACCAGACCCCAATTCATCTCCCAAGCTATTCTCCAAAGGAGTCTTCTAATAGAGAGAGAAAGTAGAGAGAAGGAAGAGAGTTTATTTTGAGAATTGTGATTAGACTAATGAGTATTGGGGTATTTATAGTAGGGCTAAGTCAACTTAATTAGTCTTACCTTAATCCCCAATTACCCTTAATACAGTTAACAAATTATATGAACTATACCTTAATTCACGAAACATAATAGGCCCCCCACCGACGGAACCCCATCGACGGTCCGTCAAGGGCGTGATGGACGACCCTCCCTCCATCCTGCACTTTCATCATCTCGGTCAGATACTGTGCAGGCGAGGGTTCTTGAGGAGGCGACTAAGGGTGGGACTACGGTGGCCTCGACGCCCCGTAGTGCCCATGACGCCCCGTTGTGCCATCCGTCGAGGCACACTACAAGGCAGTGTTGCACCTTCCTGCTAGAAGGGTCCTCCTCGGGGGCCCTTGGTTGGTCCTTAGGGAGTCGTACCCTGACTTTTCCATCATGAAACCATAAGGAGAATACTTTAACCTTAATCAAACTAATTAGAACACACTATCCCTTTCATGAACCCACTTTCCGGACGTCATGGATGTTCTTGAACATTTTGGTTCTAAAATACTTTAACCACTCTAAATACACCTAATTTGGCTAGGAACAATGATTTATACCTTAAGGAGTTTGGTTAAGTCTTACAACATAACTTGGGTTTTCGAAATGTTACAAGTAGCCCTCCGATTCTTGATTTTCGCAGGCTGCTTCGGCAGCCTGCCCACCCATGTTGGGGTCCTTCCCAAGGACCCTTCCGGTTGTCCTTGGGGTGTCGTTATCGGACGTTTAGACCCTCTATACTATACTATACCTATACAAAGTCTTTTTACAAGTTTTAGACTTTGTTTGACCCTCTGAAACCTTTCCTAAAAATTGGGACGTCAACTAGTTAAATTTCGCTAGTTTCGAGACGTTAAGACCTTTCTTTAATCCTATGGCTCTGAAACATCTCAAACAAGTTATTTACACTTTTTTAGGTCTAAAACCATCATTATTCAACATATTAAGCTCTAGTATAGGTCATGGAAATTTCCGGGTGTGTCACCTATTCTCCTCATGTGGGATACATGCTAGTGTTGGATAAGTACTATGAAGTTTAGGTAGTGGAATGGGACGCTATGTAGACATTGCACGATTAGGCTTTGAAAATGTTAGTGTGTGAGTGACCTAGGTCTTCTTAAAGACAATTATGTGAATGCACATAAGTGATGAATGTTTCCTAGATGACTGAATGAACATAATGACTTTAGTTAAGGAATGTTAATGAAAAAGGTACTTATCTAGAGTACCTTTGAGGATTGCTTAGGTAGGATTGAAGAGGGTGTATGGGCTGTATCTTCATGTCTTACTTAGGTGAGTCTTAGAGTAATTCTAGGTAGGGAGTTTAACAAATAAAGTAAGAATGATCTTATTTAGGTAGTTTTAAGGATCATTTTGGTGTGCTTAGAGAGGGCGTATGGGTGGTCTCTCTTTGTCTCACTTAAGTGGGTATTAGGATAACCTTTGGTGAGAAGGTTCAAACTAAAAGAGGTCATTGTGAAGTTGAACTTAGTTCACTGTAACATTCTTCAATATTTGATAAAATGCCTATGTGATATCTTATATGTCTCTAAAGTGTTAAATGTTGTTCTTATTCTTATACTATGATGTTTTAATAAAAAAGAGAATATTTTATACAAATTCCGTTTCTCATGATTTTATGCATTGTGCCATACTTAGTACAAGTGTTTGTACTAATTCCATATATTTTGTCTATCTCTATAGGTGTAGGTGGCGTTTGAGAGGAGTCTCGAAGTGGCATATTGGATTAGTGTTCATTCAAGTAAAGAGTTTGGTATGTCCTAACTAGCTTCGAGGACATCGTGATGTTTAGATTTCCTTATTGAAAGTATTGTAATAAACTTAGCTATTTTCTATATGATGAAGTATGGGTTGTGTCCCAATATATCCTATGTCTAAGATGACGACTTTGAGACTTAGCCTTTTATTATGTTTTTCTATAAAGAGATATTTTAAAGTACTATTATTTTGTATGAAAAGTTTTAATTCCGCACTACTTTTCATACATGTATGCAATGAATGGTACAAAAGGGCTTGTACAAGACCTTCGAGAGGTCGAGTACGCCGTGTTTCAATTCGAGAATGCCCTAACTTCTAGGGGGTACTCTCGCGTCGTGACAGATACCAAGCTTGTCACATCCCGAAAGCATACCCGATAAGATATGGCACTCTCGGAGTGCAATCGACATACTTGACCTTTCGGAGGTCTTGTACAAGACCTTTTGTATTGTTCATCACATATACATAATGAAAAGTAGTGCAAAATTAAAAATTTTCACAAAACATTAGAATATCTTTAATAACATCTTTCATTAGAAATCATAGGAAATACTAAGTCTCAATCTCATCAAAGTTTAGACACGAGAATACTTGGGACACGGCTCATACATCAAAATATAGAAATACTTGGTCTATTACAATACTTCAACTAAAAGAAATCTAAGATAATAATACCCTCGAATCAAGAGAGGATATACTTCAACTTCACTTGAATGATGCTATATTCCAAGCCGTGCTTCCCGATGCTCTTCACCTACCAACCACTATAGAGATAGAAATATATATGGAATCAGTACAAACACATGTACTGAGTATGGCATAATGCATGAAAATCATGACAACGGACATTTATCAGAAATATGCTCTTTTTAATTTAAATATTATAATATAAGCGTAAGAACAACATTTAACACCTTAGAAACACATAAGAAATCACCTAAGCATTTTACCACATTTTTAAGGAAACCTTACAGTAAACAAGTTCAGTGTTACAGTGAATTCCTTCAACTTCACATAGAACACTTTCTAGCATGTAATTCCCCCACTAAAAGCTATCCTAAGACTCACTTAAGTAAGATAAAGAGAGACCGCCCATACACCTTCTCAAAGCATACCTAAATGATCCTCAAGACTACTTATAATTAGACACATACATTTACAATACACCAAAACACATAACATGTTAAATATGACATTCCCCTTACCAAGGCTATCAAAAGACTTACTTATGTACTCCTAGAAGAGAACGTTTATACACCCTCTTCAAGGTTACCTAAATAATCCTTAAGACTTCCTAAGTTTAGATCATGCCTAAAGTATCAACCAACTTCCCTAACTATAGTCATTCTCAAGACTTCCCTAGATAAGACATGAAGAGATCATCCCTTATCCCCCCTTCACGCTTTAACTAGGAAATACTTAAAGTCACTCTAGATTAGGTACCCATTCATTTACATGATTTCTAACATAATTCATTATTTCATTAGTTCATTAAGAGACATTCATCACATAGAATACATTCAAGTAATGGTCTTAGAGAAAACCTAAGGTCTCTCACTAACATTTTCAAAGCCTAAGGTGCAATGTCTAGGTAGCGTGCCATACCACCACCTAAACTTCATAGACTTCTCAAATACTAGTAGGTATCCCAAAAGATGAGAATAGGCAATAACAAACATAGACCATGGTATCAAAGCATGGAATCCGGAGTTTTAACCTACTCCTATGGAGGGTGTTCTACTTGCCAATGGTAGAACTTGGACACATCTAATGTAGGCACATGGTTAAGAGATATGAAGGGCGTACTTTGTACTCTGGTATCGTTCTTCACTATATCTACTTCCCTTACCATACTCACTCGGTGCTAGCCTTTGTTCTCATAGAGTAGTTCACATAAAGAGGTCTATATCTAGTTCATAACCCAATCACATTTACCCTACCAAGGAGGTCCCCTAGGGCTTTCTTACAATGGAGACGAAGGTAGCTTAATGAATTTCCTAAGGATGATATGATGTTGTTTCAGCCAACCAACCTTAAGTCCATCATTCATTACAAGAAGGATACCATTACGGCTTTCGACTTCTAGGTTTCACATAAAGGACCTTCTTAGAATCATTCAAGGTCTAATGTCATTCATACATACAAGACTAAGAGGATTTAGCATCCTAAGTCAAGACATCTCATATTCACATTCATACATGTATCAAGAAGAAGGACTTAAGTCTACCTAAACAAGATACACCATTATTTCTCTTCATCACATAGAGCATATCATATTCAAAAAGAACATAGGCACAACCTTCATCATATTCTGGTCACCCTATAAACTACTATAACATCATCAATATAGTCGTCATAAGACTCAATAACTAAATAGGAATAATCATGCACCAACTTTAACACTACACACATAAAAGACATAGTCATAGTCTAATATTATCACCTAACAACTTCAATAGAAGAACCACATACTTTCACATTACTTAACATATAGGTAGATATGATCAAACTTCACATAATCAACTATGGAAATCATCATAATACTCAAGTAGTGCCGACAAGTCCATGATCATCACAATACATAAAGTAATGCTAACAAGGTCACATCAGCCACATAGCACCGCCACCATAAGTGGACCATACAAATCACAAAATATTTCAAGTCCTATATTACATAAATTAAAGAGAATTATGGCACTGTACCACGAATCCATTCTCTCCACATCTATCCTTAGCTAAATCGTCCAATTCAATACGAATAAGCCCTTACACATGGTCATTATCATCAACTCAATACAAAAACCATAATACTCAATGAATCTAGGTCAATTCTATATATATTTATCAATCTAAGATAACCTATACGAATACAATATTACATCATTCAATAGCCCATAGAAAACTACACTAGAATTCATAAACATTAAGACAATATCAAGTCAGCCACAAAGTTGTCAAAATCTAGGGTTCATGAATTATATGGGTTCATAGGTTAATTATGTTAAAATCATATAATTAACATCAATATAATCAATATATAATGATTGAAAACCTTTAATGCAAAAACCCATGGATAGATCATAAAATTGGACAAGTTCATCTTTAGAAAGCTTTAGAAATCTCTTTGAATTTTGGGCTCCTTGATGAATAGAGTTTCAAGGATCAAAAATCATACCTAAATGATGTTAATCCACGAAATTTATGAAGAATCACCACTCAAATCTCCAATCAAAGCTCTTCCTTGAGTTTTGGCTTCAATGGAGTTCTAGAGAATTTCTAAGAGAATTTGGGTTTTGATTTTGAAGAATGAATTCATCTAGTTATTTAGGATATATAGATATTTAAAATACCCAAAATACCCTTAAGTAACCACCCAAACTCTTATTTATATGTAATGTTAATTTACGAATTAACCCCTAGACATTACAGTGAACTACGCAGGAGACAACCCTCACAGATGGCTGCCATCGACGACCTGTTTCCCAACCAACAAACCATCCTGTTGGTCAGTGGATTGGTACAGAGTATGGTCATTGGGAGACTTTCCTGTCACGCCTAAGTATTGACCCATGACCTCAATCGATGGGGTGTCGACTAGCCTACAGGCCGTCGATTCCCTCTGTCGATTGGGCTGGTCTAAGATGGCCTATGGCTCTTTGAAGGGTCCTTCCTCAAGGACCCTTGGATGGTCCTTGGGAACTTTCACCCGGACGTTTCCAACCCAAATATATTTGTATACGAGTTTAGTACCTCACACAATATTTTAATACAAAACAAACACATAAAACTCGACAAAACATGCTTAGACACACAAGGTTGTTTCAAGGAAAACCTTTCGAACGTCATGGAAGTTCTTGGACGTTTGACTTCCAAACTTCACGAAACTTGACACACTGCCTATATACACTATTATAAATCTTTATGGACCTCATAAGCTTATAAATCACACATAAACACATCAAAACACATATAAGGCACTTAGGTGACTTAGTCGTCGAACGTCTAAGTTGTCCCTTGACGTTTGACTTCCGATTCACGTAATATCTCATATACTACCTTATAAACACATTATAAACGATTTTATGACCTTAGAACTTCATGACAACGATGTTAGTATCTAGTTCACCTAAATCATTTCGAGGTATTACATGGAGGATGGTCTTTCGATGAAGTTCCTAAATGCATGTATGTTTCCTTTAGTGTCTTTGGTATTGAATGTTGATTTTTTAAATGAAATGAAGCATGCTTATATTTGGTTGTATTAATGATCACTTAGGTGTGTATATAAGAGGTTGTATGGTCGGTCTCTTCATGTCTTATCTAGGTGAGTCTTAGGATAACTTGAGATAGGAAGGTGTATATGATAAATGTATTTCTAGATAAACAAGTCTAAATGTTGAATTTTTGGAAGTTTCACCTTGTATGATAAATGATGAATTGTATTATGCATTGTAACTTGATTCATGAAGGTTTTACCAAATAGCATGAAAAAGTATATTTCAACAAAATTGTGCTTTTTAGCATGGTTTCGCATATTGACATACTTAGTACAATTTTTGTACTAACCCCATACTCTTCTATATTTCAAACTTATAGGAGGAACACAAATGAAGGTTTCTTAGAAGGCAAATCTTGGGAAGTCGGTTCTCTCAATATTGGTATGTCCTCATATGTTTGAGGAAATAGACTATGTTTCTTTTAGTTTCTTTCTTTGAAGACTTGTATAAGACTTAGTATGTTTTCTTTCAATGTAAAGAGTCGCGACCCTATGATATTAAGACGTGTCTAAGTTGGCTTGTGAAGACGAGATTTGTTCATTAGTTTTATAAAAGATATTCATTTTAATTATGTTGTGAAAAGTTTTAATTCCGCACTACTTTTCATACTTATGCAATGAATGAAAGCTAAGAGGATTGTACAAGACCTACGAGAGGTCAAGTACGCCATGTAACAACTTAAGGGTGATCTAACTTCTAGGGTGTACTCTCGGGTCGTTACACTTTGTCTAGATATACTACGCAATTGTTGAGTACTGAGGAAGAGAGGGTCTGCATATTTGTTAAGGGACTACATTATGAGTTGCAGGTATTGTGTGTTCATATGACCTCTACACGTAAAATGCTTCAATGAGGTAACAAATTTTGTGAAGAAAGTAGAGAGGGTGAGGTGATATGGTCATGATTAAGGATTGGCTAAGAAAACTAAGAATAGAGGTATCTTGCAGGGTTCCTACTACAGAGGTTCGTGGAGGCCGACACTTGCATCCTGTCCAATTCAGTCTGCTATGCTCATTTCTACAGGTAATTACTCAGGAACTCCACCTCATAATTTTATTCAGAATAGCCAGAGAGTTGCATCTTCGATGGGAAGAAGACCATCTATTGACCACACTTGTAATAATTGTGGAGAACCTAGGCATATGAATAGATATTGTCCTCATTCGTGCATGTTGGATTCCGCGCAACAGTAGACTAAAGTAGTGGTACCCATGGTAAATGGTAATAATGGTCGAGGGTGTCCACAAGGTGGGCGCTAAGGAAATATGCGAGGCCATGGATGTTAGGTTAATAGTAATGCATGCAGAGGTATCGTGTAGCTAGTCAGGGTAATCACCCGTCATGATGAGAAGACTCAGTGTTATGCCTTTTCGAGCATGATCGAGGTGAAGGTATCTGATGTAGTGATCACAAGTACTATTGTTGTCTATGACCAGATATCTATTGTGTTATTTGATCCCGGTTGTACTTATTCTTATTTTTCCGTTCATTTTTCCTTGGTATTTGATATGATTTGTCGTATACTTGATGCCCCAATTTGTGTATCTACCCTAGTGGGAGAGTCTGTCATGGTCACCCATGTCTATCGTGTTTGTTTTGTTATGTTTATGGGTTTTCAAACTTGGGTTGATTTGGTGATTTTGGATATGACTGACTTCGATATAATCTTAGGAATGACTTGGATGTTCCCCTATTATGTTGTGCTTAATTGTAATACCAAATCTGACTCTAGAAATTCCGGGAAGGGAAAAGTTAGTGGAAGGGGTGTACAAGCCTAAGCAAGCTAAGATCATATCCTCCATTCGGGTAAGGGAATCGTCGGGCATGGTTGTTTGTCTTATTTGGCTCATATTCGGATGGAGAGGTCGAGTCTTCCCTCTATTGAGTTTATTCCTCTTATAACGACCTGAGCATATACACTAGAAGAAAAGGTATCGTCAAGTCGACGTATTCAAACTCTCGGAGGTCTCATGCAAACCCTTAGACATCATTCATTGCATAAACATATATGACAATTAGTGCGGAATTAAAACTTTTCACAACATCATCTTAAAGTCTCTTTTATGAAAAACATAGGAAATGCTAAGTCTCATAGTCTCCATCTTAGACACAGAAATATCTTGGGTCACAACTCATACAACATTAATATATGAAATATCTAAGTCTATTACAATAATTTTAGTAAGAAAACTAAACAAAGTTATGTCCTCGAAATAATTGAGGACATACCACAACTTGCTTGAAAGGAATGCTAATATCCAAGCTTCACTTCAAAGAACTACTCTCAATTTCCACCTACACCTTTAGACATAAGACAATATATAGAATTAGTACAATAGAATTCACTAAGTATGGTGTAATGCAATAAAATCATGCTAAAAGGTCATTTGCTTTACAATATGGTTTCATGCTCTTTCTATAGAAGACTTCATAACATAAGCATAAGAGACACATTAACACCAACTTCACATATAAAACATATTCCAAGTAATCCACATAATAGCATTACATCACATTAAACCACATAAGCATATAACACTCCTACCAAAGGTTATCCTAGGACTTACTTAAGTAAAACAAGAAGAGACCGCCCATACACCCTCTTCAACAACACCTAAATAATCCTTAAGACTACCATAGATAAGATTATTCTCTATTTAGCATTCAAGTCACCACATAAAATTACTCTAAGATTCACTTGAGTAAAACATGAAGAGACCGCCCATACATCCTCTTCAACCCTACTTAAGCAAACCTTAAAGCTACCCTAGATAGGATACTTTTATTCAACATTCATTAATCTAATTCATAATCATTCATTAAGTCATTAAGATTCATTTAAACATTTAGAGGATTTCACATAATGGTCTTGGAAATACTTAGGGAACCTACACCTTAGCACCTTCAAATCCTACTCGTGACATGTCTAGATAGCGTCTCATTCCACTACCTAAACGTTGTAGAACTTTTCCAATATAAGTATGTACCCCACATGATGAGAATAGGCATTAACCGACATAGCCCATACTAGATAGGCATGGAATCCAGAGTCTACCCTACTACGATAGAGGGTGTTCTACTTGCCAAGGGTACAATTAGGACACATCCCATGTAGTCACATGGTTAACGAATATCAAGGGCTTCATTGAACTCTAGTATCCTTCTAAAGTAGAGATACTACCACAAGCATATTTTCTCGGTGTTATCCATGTTTTGATAGAGTATGTTCAATCACATAAAAGCATATGAAAAGGTACCATCTCTTAGTCATCACCTTACTATAATACACCTACCAAAGATAGGTTATCTAGGGCTTCCAAACAATGGTCAATAAGGATAGATCAATGACTTTTTTAGAGATGGTTTCATGCCATTCCGGCCAACCTATCCCTAAGTTCACCATTCACACAAGAAGGATACCATTACGACTTTCAACTTCAAGGATATCTTGACCATCTTTTTATATTGAAGGTTCCACATACTAGGCCTTATTTACATGTTCAAGGTCCTATATTAGTCATACATAGAAGGGCACCATCTTAGGTCTACTGATCCTAGACTTCACTCAACATTCATCCATACACATACAAGACAAAGGTTCTTAGGCATACTAAGTTAAGATGTTCATATTCATATACTTAGAATGTATTAATTGGAGGGACATAGTCTACCAATCAAGACACACACATGATCATCATATCAACTATATAACAATATTCAAGTATCATGTAGGAACAACCAAGTCTACCTAGCAAGATACACAAGCAATACAACTAGAGACATCACACTAGTCTAGCATAATCACATAGAACCAATTAGGAGAACTCATGATTTCACTTCATACACATATACATATACATAACTATACTTCATGTTGATCAACTTCACAAGTTATAACATGATAATATCAAGTAATGCCGACAAGGCCATGTTCTTCACAGTAATGACACATAAGCACTGCCACAATAAGTGGACCATACCAATCAACACAATTAAATACCTATACTACACAATATAAAAGAGGTTAGGTCAACATACCACCATTCCATCAAGAACACCTCCAATCAATAGCCATTCCAACCAATTCAATTCACAAAGGCTCTTACCAATAGACAAACACACCAATCCAATCCAATAATCAAACCATACAATGAGTCAACATAATACAATATAAGAATTACCAAATTTAGGCAGCCTATATATAATTCTAACATGATGTTAACATGATTCAATAGCCTAAAGTAATCTACACAAGAATTCAATAATATTAGGCCTTGATCAAATCACCCACATTAGAGACAAAATAAGGAAATCATGATTTGCATGGGTTCATAGAGCTTTTGACTTAGAATCATCAAGTTAACATCAATTCAATCATAAATCATTGATTCAAAACAATTTATGTAAGAACCCATGGCTAGAATATAATTTAGAAGTTCATGCTTTGAGAAAATCTTGGAAAAGCCCTTTTGAAGTTTGGCTCCTTGAAGAAAGAGAGTTCAAGGATGAAACACCATACCTTGATTGATGAAAAGCAACGAAAATGATGAAGATTTGATGGAGAAATCAAGATCAAAGCTTTAATCTCACTTCAAGCTTCAATGGAGTTGTAGAGGATTCTTTTTGGGGTCTTGGGTTTTGATTTTGAATAATGAACTCAACTATATGTTCAAGAAATAAAATACCCAAAACAACCCTGAATAACTTCCCTTTTTATTGTTAGAACACTAGGTGAAATACCTAAAAAGCCCTTGGCTTGGCCGAGACCCTGCAGAAAATCTGCAGGTCACCAAATGACGAGCCCACCTACGTTCCGTCGTTCGAATGACGAGCCGTACTGGTGTTGCATCATTTTGGTCAGAGGCAAACTCTTAGGGGCTTGTGGTCCCACCACTAAGTATGGGGCTTCTCCACAATCGACGGGGCATCGATCGACCTATGGTTTGTTGATTGGCTTCATTGGTTGGGACTATTTTCGTCAGTTTTGAACAAACAAGTTGGGTTCTCCTCAAGGACCTTTAGGTTTGTCCTTCGGGATTCATGGCCAGACGTTTACAACCTAAACACTCTTCTAGATGTTAGGAACATCTCACATCAATTTGAACCCAAACGAACACGTAAAACAAACAAAGGCATGCTAGAACACATAAGCACGTCTCAAGTCTATCTTTCGAACGTCTTGGACGTTCTTGGATGTTTGACCTCCAAACACTTCCAAACATTAAACACTGCCTCTAAACACAATTAGTAACCTTTTTATGACTTTAAAACCTCATGACACAGATGTATGGCTCTAGCTTCACCTAGTTAATTTTTAGGGACATTACATCTCTGGTGTCATAATTTAGAGTGTTGTTTCCTACTAATTTGCATGGTATACCTATGGAGAGATCATATTTTTTAATTGATTTGGAACCTAGTACCTGCCCCATTCCTATCCCTCCATATCACATGGTCCGGTAGAGTTGAGAGAGTTTAAGGCTCAAATCCAAGAACTCTTTGATACAGGTTTCATCCATCCTAATGCATCCCCATGGGGTGCTCTTGTCTTGTTTGTTAAGAAAAGGGATGGACGTATGAGGATGTTCATAGATTATCACAAATTGAATAGGGTCGCCATGCAAAACAAGTACCCATGCCTCGGGATAGATGATCTTTTTGACTAGTTTCGAGGTGC
Source organism: Solanum sitiens (assembly GCA_016801875.1). Classification (NCBI taxonomy): domain Eukaryota; kingdom Viridiplantae; phylum Streptophyta; class Magnoliopsida; order Solanales; family Solanaceae; genus Solanum; species Solanum sitiens. The sequence continues at coordinate 390,144 of JABWTJ010000131.1, read as the reverse complement.
ATCAGTTTTATTTAAGAATGATCTAAGGTGTGGTTATCATAAGTTAAAGATTAGGCCAGATGATGTACCTAACTGCATTTAGGTACCGCTATAGACACTATGAGTTTCTAGTTATGTTGTTTAGGTTAACAAAAGTGCGTGTAACTTTCATGACTTTAATGAATAATGTGTTCAAACCATTTCTCGATTTTTTTATAATATTTATTAAAGATATTAAGGTTTACTCAAACAGTAAGAAAGATCATGTCGACCATCTTCATATAGTTCTGGGTGTTCTTGGAAAACAAAAGTTATATGCAAATTTTTCTAAGTGTGAATTTTTGTTAAACTCGATTGCCTTGTTGGGCATGTAGTTTCAAGGAAAGGGGTAGTGGTAGATACCCAAAAGATTGAAGCGGTTAAGAATTGGGTTTGGCCTAGCTTTGTGATTCAGTTAGGAGTTTTGTGGGGTTTGTTAGCTATTCTCGTCGATTTGTGAAGAACTTTGCTTCTATCGCTACGTATTTGAAAAGATTTACCAAAAAAGAGGTACCTTTTGAATAAACTAAAAATTTGAAGAGTGATTTCAAAAGCTAAAGAATCTTCTAACCAAAACACATATTCTAACACTACCAGTTGAAGGTAAAGATTTTATTGTTTATTTTGATGCTTCACATTCGAGTTTAGGTGATATATTAATGCACGATAAGAATGTAATAGCTTATGCATCACAGCAGTTGAAGGTACTTTAGTGAAATTACCCAAACCTGAGTTATAGTTGGTAGCGGTAGTGTTTGGTCTTAAGATCTGGCGGCATTACCTCTATTGTGTAAATTTTGAGGTGTTTACCTATCATCGCATCTTGCACCATGTGTTTACTCAAAGAGATTTGAATTTGAGACAGGGGAGGTGGATAAAGTTACTCAAGGATTATGATGTGAACATCTAGTATCACGGGCAAGGCTAATGTGGTGGCAGACGCGCTAAGTAGGAAGGCGGTAAGTATGGGTAGTCTAGCTCGCTTGAGTGTATCCAAGTGACCTTTGTCTAAGTAAATTAAAACCTTGGAGTTTCAGTTGATGCACTTGGGCATGTCAGAGAAAGATGGGGTGTTAGCTAGCATTGAAGTAAGGGCCACGTTCATTGTGGAGATCAAGGCCAAATAGTTAGAGAATGAGCTAAGAAATAAAACAGTGTTTGAAAGAGCTTAGAAATAAGAAGTGTGTTGCAAGGCACAAGAAACCACTTTTGATGCATGAGGTGTGCTCAGTTTTAACGGAAGAATTTGTGTTCCTAGAGCGTGCGACTTGTTTCAGAATTTATTGGAGGAATCCCATAATTCACCGCATTCTATCCATTTAGATGTGAACAAGATGTACCGAGATTTGAGGAGACTTTAGTGGTGTCCTGGAATGAAGAAAGATATAGCGGGAGTGTGTGGCTAAGTGTCAAAATTTCCAACAAGTAAAGTGTGAACATCAAAGGCGAGAAGGTTTGCTTAAGAGAATGCCAATTCCAAAATGGAACTGGGAAAGGAGAGCTATGGACTTTGAGGTTGGTCTTCCTATGACTTTTGGAAAGTATGATTCTATTTGGGTAGTCGTTGAAAGATTGACTAAGTCAACCCATTTTATTTCGGTAAGAATAGATTATAATGCTCAACAGTTGGCTAAAGTTTATATAAAGAAGATTGTAAGGTTGCACGGGGTGCCACTTTCTATCATCTCATACTGTGGTCCACAGTTTACCTATATATTTTGATGGAAATTACATGATGAATTGGGCACACAATTCACTTTTAGTACAACTTTTCATCCTTAGACGGGCGGGCAGTCGGAAAGGACTATCCAAGTGTTACAGGACATGTTGATGACATGTGTGATTGACTTTAGAAGGCATTGGTATAAGTTTCTACTGTTGTGTGTGTTTTCCTTTAATAATAGTTATTACTCCAATATTGATATGGAAAAATTTGAGGCACTCTATGGAAGGGGATATAGATCACACATAGGGTGGAGATGTGAAACCTTTCGGGGTCGATTTAGTGAAGGATGCTCAATATAAAGTGAGTAGTATTCATGCTAAGCTTTTAGTAGCTCAATGTAGACATAATTAGTATGAAAACCATAAGGTAAGAGACATGGCATTCCAGACTGGTGAGAAACTTCTTCTTAAGGCATCACCCATAAAAGGGGTAATGAGATTTGGCAAGAAGTGCAAGCTTAGTCCCTGATACATTGGTCCCTCTGAGGTCCTTGACTGTTTAGGGGCCAGTGGCTGATAGATTGGCTTTAGATCCTAAACTATCGAGAGTTCATCGGGTATTTCATCTATCCATGTTGAATATATATCATGGAGATGGGGATGACATCATAAAATGAAACTCTGTTGTTAGAGAAAGATCTCTAGTATGAAGAGAAACCGATTACGATTCTTGATCATGATATTTGAAAGTTGGGGATCAAATAGATTAAATCCGTGAAAGTTCAATGAAAGCATCTTCTAGTTGAGTAAACTACGTTGGAAATCGAGAAGAATATGCAAGACAAGTTTCCCAATTGTTCTTCGATTCACGTACTACTCAACTCTCACTTTAGTCGTTCCCAAATAGTCAGTCGGGGAAGAGTGATGGGTAAATTGGTATTTATCGTAACGACCTATTCCCATCATTATTCAAGAGCCAACAGGAAAATTTTTTGGGCCAAATGTATTTTGGTAGTAACGTCGAATTCCCAACCTAGTCTAGATTTTGACGAAATGAGAGTCATTGAGGTATAGGGAAGTCTGGTAACATGGGAGATCTAATAATGAATTTGATAACATGAGTATATAGATAAGACATTAAGGAACTAGTACGACTATTCAAAATTGAATTTGGGCGAGTAAATCTCCCAAAAATGATCTTAGCGTTAAAAGGTATAATCTAAGTGTCATGGGGTTAAGGTGTGTTATGAAATAGGGGTTTGGCACTCTTAATTGAGCTCAGTGTTTGCGTGCAAGACGTAAAGGCGGGGTTTTCCTTCTAGGGCGCGGCTGTTGTATCGGGGTGAGGACTGTTATGGATTGACATACACGACTTAATTCTAAATAAACCCCAAAAATATTTTATCCTCCAATTTTTGACCATAGAACTAAGGAATGACCCAGGGGTATTACTTGAATTTTTTCCACCTCTTCTAGAACCAAAGATAAGGTTTTTACTCCCCGCATACATATTTGATCCGTAGAACTGAGTTTCTTGGGTAATTATCGATCAGAGGTTTTGATTTGGGATTTATGGAGGAAAATCCCTAATTTGGGTAGGGGGATCAATGGTTCAACCTAGGGTGGATATTATTGATTATAGTCCAAGTAATTAGGTCTTGTTTATCCATCCTCATGTTATATTGATAGTTTGTAAATCAAGAACAACCAAAAAGAATCCCAAAAGGGAAGATCAAGCTTCTTAGGAGATTCAAGCTTTGTTTGAGGTAGGTGATTGTTGTGATTTCATGTTTGTGTGATGCATGTTATTATTTAATTCATTATAATGCATGTATGTATGCAAATGTTTCATTATTATTACACTAATCATAAATGAGGATGATTGAATAATAGTATGTCATGATTCATGACTTGACTATTGTAACGCCCGCGGAGCACCCACTAGACGGTAACTGCGTACTCGACCTCGAACAGGTCTCATACAAGCCTCTTAGCATAATCGTCATGGCATAAAGAACTTGAAATAACGCGGAAAATTTAAAATTTTTACATAGTGAAGTGTACTTAGACTTCTCACATATTATTTATGGAGTTTACATAGACTCCTCGCTTATTAAGTTTACATAGACTCCTCAATTAGCGATATAAGGGATTTCATAATCATATTCTAACATTGTCTCACAACACCATCTGTTTATAAGAGTTCAACATACAAATAGGGTCCTTATCCCTTTAGATACAATAGTCTTCAGAATAAATGTACATAAGAGAAGATTACTAATTCTATTACAACAATAGAGAAACAGAAAGTTTCCACTAGTGCATATGTCCTCGAATCTTGAGGACCTACCACGATGTGTTGAGAGTAGAATTCCAAGCTTTCTTAGAAAATGGAGGAGCAACCAACTAGCCGGAACCTATACTCATAATATAAAAAGGAGAGAATGGGTTAGTACAATTAATGCACTAAGTATGGAGAAATGCATAAAAACCTTTAAAACATGAGAAAAGGACATGTACATGTAATGCATGCATTTATAAGGTTTTAAAGGCCAATTGAATCAACAATACAACACACAATCCAATACTTCAATCATATCAAGACTTCAACACAACATGACTTAGCACTTCCTAAGGGTCCACTTGTGCAATGTAGAGTTAGCATTTGATACTACCAAACCCATCAAGCATTTCCATAGAAACCACATTGTCACATGTGTTATCTTTTTTACCTTCATTTTACAAGACATGTTATCATAATCATCTCATAACTATAAGGAACCACCTACAACAACCTTCTAAGCATACTACTGCAATGTACAAGTGAAGTCACATAACCCCACTTCTACTTAGTAAACTCATAAGGAAATTATAGACTAGATCATACTTCTTCATCATTTCATTACTTTAGGGAAGATCAACCATAACCGACATAGACCATGAGAGCTTCCATGAAATCCGGTGTCATAAATCCCCACACTGAAAAAGCGTGTTCCATTTGCCAAGGTGAAACCTAGAAACTAGCTATTATGTGGATCCACTAGCTATATCCTACAAGGGCACATAGTTAAGGGATACTGAGATTTCTTATACAAACCCAACCTATTGCATTAGCAGGAAGGCTTCCATCTCAGGAGTAATCATTTGGATGACCGGGCGTATTGCATTAGCGGGAGGGTATTTTCCTCATTGTACATATACTCTCGGTGCTTAGTATAATTCCCAACTTACTATCATTGTTCTCTTAATTGTATCTACATCTGTGAAGAGTATTTAATCTTCATTCAATACGATTCAACATAAACCTTTTAGATTCATTAAGTGAGAATGCACTTTCACCCTAGAATCATCATACATATGCGAGTAGTACCTTCATAGTCTTAATTATAGTGTTTTCATGAGGATTATACTTTCATCAACACAAGAGACCAATATCATTACACAAGGTTCATACTACACAATAGACAAGGCTCAAGAGAATTCAAAACAATCCTAGTTACCTTTCTTGCATCCTTCCACAAGACATACACCTTGCAAGCGAATTCAAAGTTTATGTACAACACCCTTCATCATATATACAACACTAGAATTTACCCTCTTTTAAAGGTTATGAATCAAGTATCATAATCATCCCCATATACATCACAATAGACAGTAAAACATGATTCTATGGATAGATAATCATCAATTAAAATACATCATATTCATCTCTACCCAACTCATCAATAACATTCATGAAATTAGGTCATAGGGTGCACATGGGTTCTTGGGAGGTTTTGACAACATAAAGCATCAATTAATCCCAATATAGTCACAATAAAAGGCATCTAACATAAAGAAAACGATTTTGGATTGAACCCATGGCTAGATCACAAGCCCTAGTTTTTGGTTAATAAAATAGAATTTGAAATTAGAAGTTTTGAAGGGCTTCAGGGAGAAACTAATCCATGAATCAGTACAACCATACATTATTTGATGATTGCCCAAGAATTTGGAGTGCAAAGTTTCAGAATTTTGTCTTCTTCTTCAAGCTTCAACTCCTCTTCAATGGAGGTTGAGTAGACAGAGAATTTAGACTAAAGTGAGAGAGATTTGGGGGAATTGATTTGAATGTGTAAAGTGACTTAAAACTGACACTAAACAAATATATATTCACCCCCCTTAATTACCTAATAGACCCCTCACTTAATTGGGTGTTTTTGTGTAGTCAAATAGATTTAAAAATGACGCGAACGAATCTGGGAAGTGTCTGCGCATCGCGGGTGCAATTCCAAATATTTTTTCTGAAATCAACCCAGTAAGCCTCGTGAAGTCCCTGTGTCGCAAGGCAAAATCATCCCATGCAGCGTTAGCTGCACGATGCGCAAGGTAGTTTCGGAGTGTTACATTATCCCCTTCTTGGGAACATTCGTCCCCGAATGACACTAAAATATTTTTATTGGGAAAGGATAGACTCAATACTAGAAGCACAACCAACAACAGTATGAACATAATCATAATGAGTCACACCTCATAGGAGTACTTCATGTCTCCACTCAACGCATAGACATGGCATTACACATAGCAACTCAAATCACAAGTCACAACACATAAGAGCTCAGCTTTTCATAACATATAATGCTAAACGACCTTCTCAACATCAACATGAGCTCAAAATGACACTAAAGAGTGACCATGTTATTCTTCTCAAGACAACATCGAAAGACCAAAAATCTCAAGAAGACAAGAACATATATTTCACATTAGTCCAAGTTAACACAAAAAGACCCCCCTTTGTTTTATTGAAAACTCATTTTGACATAAAACTTTATCAAAATATACACATACTTAGAAAACCAACTCAAATTCCAAGTTATTCAATATTTTCATTTTAAGAGGAACTACTAACCTCAATGAGTGAAAAGATGAGGATAGAGGGACTTCATGTCAGCCTAGCCTTCCATGTTGCTCCCTCAACTGGGTGGTTTCTCTATAGAACTTTTACGGAGACCACCTCTTTATTCCTCAACTTTTTAACCTGACAAACTAGGATTTCCACCGGAACCTCTTCATAGGAAAGGTCCTCATTCACCCATAATCTTCAATAGGTAGTGGACTCGGGGTCACCAATACACTTCTTAAGCGTGGAGACGTGAAATACCGGATGAACCAAAGCTAGCTCACTAGGTAACTTCAACTCATACGCAACCTTTTTGACTCGTTGCAATATTTCATAAAGGCCCACACCGAGGACTAAGCTTCCCCTTCTTACCGAATCTCATCACCCATTTGATAGGTGAAATCTTCAAGTACACCTTATCACCCACTTCTAATCAAGGGCTCTTCTCCTATTGTCGACATAAGACTTTTTCCGACTTTAGGCTTCTTTCAATCTATCCATTATCACATGAACTTTCTCAAAAGCATCACAGACCATTTCGGTACCAATTAGTGAAGACTCACCAACTTCAAACCACCCAACCAGAGATCGACACCTCCTACCATAGAGTTCTTCAAAATGAGCCATGACAATACTCGAATGGTTGCTATTATAATAGGAGAACTCAATCAACGGCAAGTGATCGTCCCAACTTCCTTTAAAATCTATTACACAAGATCTTAGCATATCTTCTAGGGGTTGAATGGTAAGTTCTGCCTGACCATCTATTTGAGGATGAAAAGCGGTGCTTAGCTTTACTTAGGTACCCAAACCTTTTGAAATGACCTCCAAAACCAAGAAGTGAATTATGCACCTCTATCTGATATGATAGATAAAGGGATCCCATGAAGGCTCACAATTTTGTTAATGTATATCCTAGCATATGTTTCTGCCGAAAATGTAGACTTAACCGGGATAAAGTGAGTGAATTTCGTCAACCTATCCACAACAACCCATATTGAGTCATTTTTCCTTCGTGTCTGAGGCAAGCCCACAACGAAGTCCATGTTAATGTCTTCCCACTTCCAAGTAGGAGCATTTATTACTTGATTCAAAACACCCGACTTATGATACATGACCTTTACTTGTTGACAATTAGGGCACCTAGACACAAACTTCGTTGTTTCCCTTTTTAAACCATCCCACCAGTAGACTTCTTGAAGGTCAGGGTACATTTTGGTGGCACCCGGATGAATAGAATATCAGGAACCATTAGCTTCCTCCAAAATTTGCTTCCTCAAATCATCAACATCAGGCAAACACAACCTACCTTGGTGCCTAAGAACACCATCTTCCCCATGAAAGAATGACTCATTGAGCTTACCAAGAACTGAATCCTTCAACTCCATCACTAATGGATCAAGTTGTTGCTTAGATTTCACCTCAACCACTGAAGATGATTTGGAGTTATGATGGACCATAAAACCACCATTAGGAGAACCTTCCAACCGAATACCCAATTGAGCCAACTTATGAACATCTTTCACTAGATATTTCTTGGCTTCTTCAACATGAGACACACTACCCATAGTCATACGACTTAGACCATCCAAAACCACATTAGCCTTGTCGGGGTGGTAAAGGAAACTCATGTCATAGTACTTTAAAAGTTCCAACCACCTCATTTGTCAGAGATTCAACTCCTTTTGAGTAAAGACATATTGAAGACTCCTGTGGTCGATAAATACATCCGCATGTACCCCATAAAGATAATTCCTATATATTTTCAACGCAAACACCACGGCCGCTGATTCAAGATCATGAGTGGGATAATTCATCTAATGCACCTTGAGTTGTCTAGAAGCATATGTTACAATCTTACCATATTGCATCAAAAAAAAATCCAAGCCTATTTGAGAAGCATCATAAATATCACAAACCCTTGTGTACCCTCCGGTAAAGCCAATACCGAAGCAGAGGTAACCTTCTCTTTCAACAATTGAAAATTTCTCTCACATGCCTCCAACCATTCAAACTTAGCCTTATTTTGAGTCAAATCCATTATTGGAGATGAATTTGAGAGAATCCCTAAACAAACATTCTATAATACCCGGCCATTCCTAAGAAGCTACGGATTTCGGTAGGACTCAAAGGTCTAGGACAACTCTTAACTGCTTCCATCTTCTTCGGATCTACTTTTATCCCTTCACCAGACACAGTGTGGACAATAAAAGCAACTGATCTCAACCAAAACTTGCACTTGCTATATTTATCATAGATTTGAGAATCCTTGAGGACTTGCAAGACTATCTTCAAATGGTTCACATGGTCACCCTCACTTTTAGAGTATATCAAAATGTTATAAATAAAGACAATCACAAACAAATCAAGGTAGTTTCTAAAAACTAGATTCATGAGGTCCATAATAGACTCCAGTCAATTCTTTAGTATAAAAGACATGACTCGAATTCAAAATGACAATACCTACTTCGAAAAGTCGTTTTAGGTATGTCAACTCTCTAACTCTCAATTGATGATATCCTCACCTCAAATTGATTTTCGAAAATCGCACCTTGGAGTTGATCAAATAAATCATTGATCCTAGGAAGAGGGTACTTGTTCTTTATGGTGTCCTTATTTAGTTGTCGGTAATCAATGCACATCCTAAGGGACCCATCCTTCTTTCTCACAAACAACACAGGGGCATCCCATGGCGAGATATTTTGTTAAATGAAACCTTTGTCTAGTAAATCTTTAAGTTGAACCTTTAACTCCTTCAACTCGGTCGGGGCAATCCGGTAAGAAGGGATTGAAATAGGTTGTGTATCCAGTAATAAATCTATGTCGAAGTCATTTTCCCGCTCGGGAGGAATTCTGGGCAAGTTATCGGGAAAGACTTTCGGAAACTCCCTCAGTACAGGGATCGACTCAAAAAGAGGGGTCTCGAATTCGAGATACTTGACCCTCACTATATGATAGATACAACCCTTCGCAATCAACTTACAAGCCTTAAGACATGAAATAATTCGACTCTTTTGGTCTAGGTTTCCCCTTCCACTCTACAACGGGTTCATTTGGGAATTGAAATGGTACTACCTGAGTTCTACGATCAATGGAAGCAAAATAATAATGTAGCCAACCTATCCCAAAAATAACATTAAAATCTAACATTTCAAGTTCTACCAAGTCCATCAATGTGATCAATTAGAAATGACACGGGACAACCTCTATAAATTCTTCTAACAAGTACGGAATCATCCACCGGGTAGAAACCAAAAAAGGTTCATGAAAGACATCAGGAAGTATATTAAATCTCATTGCTACAAAAGTAGTGACAAAGAACAAGGTAGCACTGGGGTCCAATAATGCATAGACATCAATAGAAAATATTCGTAACGTACCCGTAACAACATCCGGAGAGCTCTCTTGATCGCCTCGAGATTGGAGGGAATAAACGTGGTTCTTGTTAGGATCATTGGAGTTTGAAGCATTTGTGGGAGCTTCGGTACTTTCTCTCCCCTTTGATGCCTGAATTGGACAATCCTTCAATTGGTGACCACTCTTCCTACAACCATAGCAAACTCCTATACCAGAAAGACACTTTCCTTCATGCTTTTTACCACACATGGCATAAGTAGTTCTCTCCCCACTAGGGCCACTCTTATGTTCTCCTTGTGTCTTAGGGGTAGTCCTCCTACTAAGATTTTGATTTGGAGCATTGGAGGGGCAATTATTAGAAAACCTCTTTTTGAACCTTGGTTTGTCTTGTATCTCAAACCTAGCTTTAGTGTAATTCCCTTCATCGGGATTTGATCTCTTCAATTCAATACAAACTTGCTTAAGCTTTTGCTCCTCAATTTGTTCGGCAGGGACCATAAGGCGAGAAATGTCTATGCCTGGAATTAGCATAGACGACCTACATTCATTCACCACAAGATCAAATACCCCCATAAGAAACTTATTCATCTTGGCTATAGAGTCCGCTACCATGGTAAGAGCATACTTAAATAGTTGAGTGAACTTGAGGCTATACTCATTCACAGTCATATTCCCTTGACGAAGATTAATGAATTCTTTCATCTTCCTCTCTCTTAGTTCCAAGTGAAAGAACCTATCAAGAAAATCCATTTTGAACATTCCCCAAGTGATCCGACCCTTTCTAACTGGACTCTCATTCTTCCATTCTTCATACCAAACTTGAGCCACATCTTTGGGTTGATAGGCGGCCAATTCTGCCTTTTCTTGAGGAGTCACACCCATGGAATCTACCACCTTGAATACTTCATCTATAAACCCTTGAGGGTCTTCCTCCACCTTGGAGACAAAGAAAGTAGGAGGATTCATCCTTGCGAAATCCCTTATCCTTGAAGCGGTGGTGCTAGCATTGGGATTAACTTGCACCCTATAATCCCTAGCACTTGAGTAGCCAGTACTTTAGTCAAATTATGGATGGCAACCCTTATCTCAACATTAGACATAGCTCCTTCTTCAATGGGTACTTGAGGGTTTTGAGGAGCTTGAGGGAGAACCGCCTCATTAGCATTCTCATCTTTGGCGCTCCTAGAATTATTCCTCCTTGTATTCATGGAATATAAGCACAAGAAAAGGATTAGAAGGAAAGAATTAAATAGGATTAGGACTCCAAGAACGATCATAGAATAATGAAGAAAGGAAGGTTCCTAATCATCTCATAAACTCCTATTCATAAAGGTGGCGTGCTTCACATTTATGAATAAGACTCTACTTGACTTGGTATGTGACATAAACCCTACTATCATCCCAAAACCTTATGCTCTGATACCAAGTTTGTAACGCCCCGGGAGTACCCCCTAGACGATACCGACGTACTCGACCTCAAAGAGGTCTCATACAAACCTGTTAGCATATTTGTCATGGCATAAAGAACTTGAAATATTGCGGAAAATTTCAAAATTTTATATAGTGAAGTATACTTAGACTTCTCACATATTATATATGTAGTATACACAGACTCCTCTCTTATGAAGTCTACATAGAATTCTCGATTAGAAATATAAGCTATTTCATAATCTTATTCTAACATTCCCTCACAACACCATCTATTTATAAGAGTTCAACAAAAATCTACAAATAGGGTCCTTATCCCTTTAGACAGAATAGTCTTTAGAAAAATGTACATAAGAGAAGATTATTAATTCTATTAAAACAATAGAGAAACATAAAGTGTCCAAGTGTGCATATGTCCTTGAATCTTGAGGACCTACCATGATGTATTGGAGAGTAGAAGGAGCAACCAACTAGCCGGAACCTATACTAATAATATAAAAGGAATAAAAATGGTTAGTACAACTAATGCACTAAGAATGGAGAAATGAATAAAAACCTTTAAAACATGAGAAAAGGACATTTACATGTAATGGATGCATTTATAAGGTTTTGAAAGCCAATTGCATCAACAACACAACACATAAGCCAATACTTCAATAATATCAAGACTTCGACACAACATGACTTTCACTTCCTAAGGGTCCACTTGTGCAATATAGAGTTAGCACCTCATAGTACCAACACTACCAAGCATTTCCATAGAAACCACCTTTGTCATAGGTGTTATCTTTTTACCTTTATTTTATAAGAAATGTTATCATAATCATCTCATAACTATAAGGAACCACCTACAACAACCTTCTATGAATACTAGTGCAATCTACAAGTGAAGTCCCATGCCCCCACTTCTACTTAGTAAACTCATTAGGAAATTATAGACTAGTTCATACTTCTTCATCACTTTGTTACTGTAAGGAAGAGCAATAATAACCTACATAGACCATGAGAGTTTCCATGGAATCCGGTGTCATAAAGTCCCACACCAAAAAAGGGTGTTCCACTTGCCAAGGTGAAACCTAAAAACTAGCTATTATATGGATCCACTAGCTATATCCTACAAGGGCACGCAGTTAAAGGATAGCGAGATTGCTTCTAGAAACCCGGCCTATGGCATTAGCCGGAAGGCTTTTCGTCTTTGTATATATCCTCTCGGTGCTTAGTATAGTTCTCAACTTAGTATAATTGTCTCTTAAATGTATCTATATGTGTGAAGAGAATTCATCTTAATTCAACACAATTCAACGTAAAGCTCTTATATTCATTAAGTGAAAATGCACTTTCATCCAAAAATCATCATACATATGCGAGTAGTACCTTCATTTTCTTAATTATAGTGTTTTCATAAGGATTATACTTCCAATTAACACAATAGACCAATCTCATTATACAAGGTTCATACTACACAATGGACAAGGCTCAAGAGAATGCAAAACCATCCTAATAAACTTTCTTACCTTCTTCCATAAGCCATACACCTTGCAAGCAAATTCAAAGTCTATGTAGAATACCCTTCATCATATATACAACCCTAGAATTTACCCTCGTTTCAAGGTTATGAGTCAAGTATCATAATAATCCTCATATACATCATTATAGACAAGAAAATAAGATTTTATGGCTAGATAATCATTGATTACAATTCATCATATTCATCTCTACCTAATTCATCAAATAACATTCATGAAATAAGGTCATAGGGTGCACATAGGTTCTTGGGAGTTTTTCACAATATAAATAATCAATGAATTTCAATATAGTCACAATAAAATGCATATAACATAAAGAAAATGATTTTGGATTGAACCCATGGCTAGATCACAAACCCTAGTTTTTGGTCATAAAATAGAATTCAAAATTAGAAGTTTTAAAGGGCTTAATGAAGAAACTAATCCCTGAATCAGTATACCCATACATTATTTGATGATTTCTAATGAATTTGGAGTGCAAAGTTGGAGGATTTGGTCTTCTTCTTCAAACTTCAACTCCTCTTCAATGGAGGTTGAGTAGAGAGAGAATTTAGAGAGAAGTGAGAGAGTTTTGGGGAAATTGATTTAAATGGGTAAAATAAATCAAAACTTACTCTAAACCAATATATAGTCACCCCATAAATTACCCAAAAGTCCCTCTCGTAATTGTATCTTTTGTGAAGTCAAATTGACTTAAAACCAACGCGAACGAATTTGGGAAGTTGTTGCGGTCACGGGGGCAATTCCAAATAGTTTTTTCTGAAATTTGGGTTAAGGCAGTGAGCCTCGTGAAGTCCCCGCATCATGAGGAATAATTTTCCCATCTATTGTTAGTTGCGAGACGCACAAGGGACTCCATATATTGGTTGTTCGCGGCTGCTTTGGAAGCTTGACTGTCAATGTTAGCGTCCTCCTCAAGCACCCTTTGGGTGGTCCTTGGGGAGTCGTCACTGGATGTTTGGACCCTTTAACATTATTTTACATATTTAAAGTCTTTTTAAAAGTTTTAGACTTCATAAACACTCCCAAACCTTCACAAAACATAGGGACCTCTACTAGTTCAATTTCACTAGTTTCCGGACGTCAAGGTCCTTCTTTAACGTTTTGGCTTTAATACTTCCTACTTAGTTTCAATACATTAATTTATGCTTAGAAACATTGTTTTTAGTCTTGGTTCATCAGGTGAGGCTCTAGACTAATTCATGAACTTTTGGAGTGTTACAAATGTATGATTATGAGAATGCACATTGTGATTGTGATTGTGACTTGTTGAATGGATCGGGTATTACGTTACAACACACTAACTTGGATAAATTGCCACGTTCTGACTCATATATGGGAACGGATTTAACATTTGATACACTAACTTGGATCGGGTACCACGTATCGGTACACCAATAGTTTGGGTATGGGTTCCGTGAAAGGACCAATGACTTGGCATGTTTGTATATCTTTGAGATTATGAAATTGTATTTTGTTCGTAAGTGATTATTGATATTGTATATGTTTGGCGTATGCATGTTCATAATTTTTGTAATTACTTATATATGCTTCACCTATTGGGATAGTCGTGTGATGCTACCAGTACACTGAGGGTGTGTACTGATATTGCACTTACTCTTTCTTTGTTGAGTACATGGAATCTTCAGGAGGCTAATGTCATGCCTCGTTTATAAGACTAGTGATCGACTCAAATTCAAGGGTGAGCCAGTTCTTCCGGGCTTCTATGAGCATCTTCGAACTTACACTAGTACATAAGATTTTGTTATGTTTAATTGGGTTGTACCCATTTCCTTTAGACTTATGATCCTTGTTCGAGTTATGTTACATTGACTTTCAGGTTTTATGCTTTAATTCTGCAATCTTTTGTTAGATTTCGGAATTTATGGGAACTCCCTATTTTTCCTTTAGACATTTAAACCTTCTTATGTATTTTTAAATGCTTTAGTTGTGTTTATTTGGTGAGTTGGACAGTAGTAATGGTTCTCCCACTAGAGAGTTAGTGTGATTTCGAATTACAATGATTTGGGTCATGACAAAACGGTTTCTCACTATTTACATGTAGTTTAGAGTAGTTAGAACCAATAGGGAGTAAAGGTATTCTAACTCCCGTCAAAATGAGCTTGGTTGAACTAGAGCCTAACACGTGTGTTACGAGTTTTTAAATGCCTAAAATGGTTTTAATTATGTTTATAGGAAATATCTAAAGTTTAGTGGTTTTTGGAGGCCAACATCCAAGAACGTCCATGACGTTCGAAAGGTTTGCCTTGAAACGTGTTTGTGTGCCTTAGTGTATTTCGTCAAGTTTTACGTGTTCGTTTTGGATGAAACTGATCTGAGAGGTCGTTAACATGTGTACAAGTGTGTTTGGGTGGGAAACATCTTGGAAAAACTCCTGAAGGACCAACCAAGGGGTCCTTGAGGAGGACCCAATGTGTGAGCCAAAACTGTCCAAAACAGTCTCACCTACGGAGGGCAATCGATGCCTCATAGCCAAGAAGACTCCCCGTTCCTGGTTGCGTAGGTGGGTACTTTGTCTAGGGAGCTTAAGATCCCATTGTTGAGTCTCTGATCCAATCGACGGTTTCCGAATCAGCCCGTCGATGGGTCGACGCCACTTAGGTGAGTGGTCGTCGATGAGACCTACAGTTTTCTGCAGGATATCTACCAAACCAAGGCTATTTTGGGAAGTTCACCTAGAATTCCTAAGATTGTTTGGGTGGTTTATTAAGGGTTTTTGGTGGGTATTTTGAGTAGTTTTATAAGTCTAGAACCCCTATTCAAGTAATTATTCAAAATCAAAACCCCAAACCCAAAAGAAGAACTCTCTAGAACACCAATGAAGCTTGAAGGGAGATTGGAGCTTGGAGGGTGATTTCTCCATCAAATCATCTCAAATTTCGTGGTCTAGCATCGGTTAAGGTATGTTTTTCATCCTTGAATCTCTTTTCTTCAAGGAGCCAATCTTCAAAGTGGTTTTTCAAGACTTTTCTCAAAATATGAACTTCTAAATTAAAATCTAGCCATGGGTTCATGCATAAAATGTTTTGAAACAATGTATAATGATTGCATTGATGTTTAGTTTATGATTCTAATTTAAAACTCTATGAAACCATGCAAATCATGAACTCCTTATTTTAACTATATTATGGATGATTTGATCGTGTCTCTATACGATTGAATTCTTGTGTAGTTCACATTGGGCTATTGAATTATGAAAGAATTATGTTAGAATCATAGGTAGGATGTCCTAAATTGATGAATTTATATTTTATTATCTTAAATTCATTGTATATTTAGATTATTGGATTAAATTGGTCATCATGGCTATTGGTAAGCGCCTTTGAGTATTGAGTTGGTCGAATTGGCTATGGATTGAAGTTGTGAGATTGGATTGGTGGTATGCTACCCTAAATCTCTCTATATTATGAAGTATAGGTCTTGTATTATAATGATGATTGGTATGGTCCACTTATGGTGGTGGTTCTTATGTGTTATACTTGTGAAAGATGTGGCCTCGTCAGCATTACCTTATGAATTGTGAAAAATGTGGCCTCGTCTGCATTATTTTATGAATAATGAATTTATCATGATATAAATTTAATATGTGAGTATTGTGAAGGTCTTTATGACTTGTGTGTATATGTGAAGTCAAAACACGAGTTCTTCTAGTTGATGACATGTGCCTCTAGTAGGCTATAGTGAAGTCTTGTGTATATTATTTGATGTTGAAGTATGATGCTTCTTGATGGATTATATGATACTTATGATGAGATATATGTATAATTATATAGAAGTGTAAAGGATGACTTGCAAGTATACTAAGTTGTTTTTATGTGCTTCTTGAATGATATGCTATATGTGGTAATGGAAAGCATATGTATCTTGTTTTGGTAAACTTGTATCCCTTACTTGATACATGAAGAATATGAATATGAATCCTTGACTTAGTAGGTTAAAGCACCTTGGTCATGAATGTATATGTGAGAATGGGATATGATCTTGAATATAGTAAAGAAGTTCATTTATGTGGAACCTTTTACAAAGAAAGTTATGATATCCCTGAAGTTGAAAGCCGTAATGGTATCCTTCTCGTGTGAATAATGGATTTAGGTTTGGTTGGCTGGAACGACATGAAATCATCCTTAGGAAATTCATTAAGCTATCCTCTTAACCATTTGTAAGGAAAACACTAGGGGACCTCCTTGGTAAGGTGTATTATGATATGGTTATGAATTAGATATGTAACCTCTTCATGTGCTCCTTTATTGAATTACACTATGAGAACAAAGGCTAGCACCAAGTGATTATGCTTGGGAAGTTGCTCTAACTAAGATGACATTACAGAACAAAGAAACCCTTGATATTCCTTAACCATGTGCCTACATGGATGTGTCCTAGTTCTACATGGGATACATGCTAGCGTTGGATAAGTACTGGTCACACCCAGAATCTGGACCCCGGATGAGACCGGTGTCGTTAACCTCTTAGAGCTCGCAGACAAGCCTCTTCTTAGCTTTCATCACAATCATACAGTTAAAGTTGCGGAAAATTTAAAACTTTTAATATACTAATTGAAGTATACTTATACTTCATACTTAATATTCATACGGTGTTCTAAAACTTGTCTCACATATATAAAACCATCTAAGAGTGCAAAGCCAATAATAATCAATATTCCATATAGGCCATAGTACAAAGAATCCAAAGAACATAATGGAATAACGTATTCTAAAAACTACTAAATCTTCATAATGCGGGAAATTAAAATGGTAACATCCCAAACTTGAGGACCTACCATGACTTGGATAAAGAGTTCCAAGCTTTTTCAACTCGACCTGCTTAACTTCAATGGCCGGAACCTACAGTTGTAGTAAAATAAAGTAATAGAGTTAGTATGCCACATGTACTAAGTATGGGTATATGCACATAACACATAGGGACATGCATGAAAAAGGATAATTTATCATCTCTTTAGATAACATGCTAAGTCATATGAAAATCTTCAATGCACATACCATAAAACACGTACAAGTTACGGATTTCCTCAAACTTAAAACATGATCACAATCAAAGACATATTATCATATGTTAACATTTCATATTCAATAGATCATATAGACACAACATACAAAATATTTACCAATGACCTCATCGCCAACCTACAAGTGCAATGGTAATGTGAAGCCCCATAACCGTACACAACCAAGTAGATAAGATAGGAGACCATAAGTAAAGCTTTGCTTCATACAACAATACACCCAAATAACATATTCATTATAAGGATCAATATTCATGTAAGAGTAACATAATATATCATAAACATATATCTTTCATATCATCATATTACTTATGAATAATCTCCTAGTACTTCTCTTAGAGTCAACTTGTGCAATGTCTACGTAGCGTCCCATACCACTAGCTATACTAATCCAACTCCTCAAGTCACCCTAGTCAACGTTCGATTTCTTGTCTTTCATTTTACATGAGGAAGCATAGGCATTAAACGACATAGACTATGTGAGCTAAACATGGAATCCGGTGTCTTCCCCACACCGAAAAGAGGTGATCCTACCGCCAAGGTAGAACCGAACATGACGTCGCTTTCTAAGTGGATCCACTAGGTAGTATCTTATGGTGTCAACATAGTTCGAGAACTAGGAGATATATTAGAGACCCATAGTTCCACATTACATGGCAGCCTCAATATCATGACAATTTTTGTGAACCTACCTTCCCACTGGGGAAGGGACACTTTCTCTATCTAGTTCATCGATGCTTAGCTTAAGTCCCTTTTCTTGAAATAACCTTTAATTTGTCTTTTAAAAAAAATTTATCATACGTCATAGGAGATTATCTCCTTGTATAACATGATCATGAGCTCTTTTAGATTAGATGAGAATTGTCCTTTCATCGTAACCTTTCTTTCGTGAGATTTACATGGCATAATCATCTCGTGTAAATCATACAAGAGAGTATCATAACTTGTGTTTTCATATTCTTATCATAATATCACAAATAACATGTTCATAGCCCAGCATATTCACATAGCAACATTATACATACTTTCATAACATAGCATCATAACTTATAGGCTAGCATAAACATCTTAGAGTAATCACGTTTAGAAGACTTACCTCTTGCTTCCAAAAATATTATTCATCATGAAATATTCATAATCATACATAGTTAAATACTCAATGACTTAATCAAGAACAACTCATAAAATCATGTATAAGATCAATGCATAACATAGAAGAAGGGGAACGGGTCATTAAAGGGTTCATTCAAACCTTAAATTCTAACCCTAACATTTTCACGTTATCAAACAATACAAACAACCCATTCAAAACAATTACATAGAGAAAGATCATATATCAAAAGACATTTCAAACATTATCAATCAATTACTCAACAATTACTGCAAAATTGAATATAGAAAATGTTTACTTTTCTTTGAAAATCATAAATCTACGGTTAGGAAGAAAATCCATTTTGTAGAGTAAAAATCCTAGTATTTGAAGTTCTTGGAAACCTATCTTGAAAGGACCTCTTGGGGAAAGGAATCCCACGAGTGAAAACTCATACCTTATAGATGAAGAATCCACGAAATCTTGGTTTGAAACTTCGAAACCTTCGTCATCTTCCTTAAGCTTTTCTAGTTCTTCAATGGAGTTTGGAAAAGAGAGCGTTCATTTCGTTTGATTCTGATTTGGGACGTGTAATTGTGGTCTAAAACTGACTTAATATCAATATATAGACGTCCCAAGAATTTCCCTAAATATTCTCCACTTAAATTACCAAACCGCCCCTCCTAAATCGACTACAAATAGGAGAGCATTTGACTAAGGGTCTCGGGTTTGACTAGAACCTAAATTAATTAATTAAGTTGCTAATTTAATTAATTAAGTGACCTAGGGTAATTACTAAAGTACCCCTACGTTGTTAGGACCATAACCAACCCATTTGGACCATCCTAGTTTAGCTACTAGGATGTTTCTTTAGTTAATTACTCGGCTAGGGTCACCCGGTTAGGTCTTAGGATTTCGGGCACCCTAGTTAGTTTATTTTTGTTAGTCATAGGTTAGTTAGTTAGATAGGTTAGTTAGTTAGTTAGGTTATTTAGTTAGGACCTAGAATTAATTAGGGAGCTCGGCCCCACATGGTTGGATCCGACACGCCTGTCCCCTAACCGCCCTAACCGAATTGGTTGGGCTTGTCTCTCGGACGGTTGCACATGTGTTGCTATGCACTTTCCTCAATCCGTGCATTTTGGAAAGTTCACTTCTTGTCCAAGGATCCTCACTATGTCCTTGGGCACTGCTTAATCTACATGGTCATTTTAAATGGTCATGTGCTATGGTACCTCGGCTTGACACTTGGATGCCTAGTACCTAATGTGTATACGTTATGAATGTGATTATTTTTAGCTTAGGGTCTTCATTGCAGTTACAATTCCTAAATAAGAATGGATTGGAGCATTTGAACATCAAAGGGTATTTTTAAGTTATACTTTACTTGTGTATACGTAGAAATTGGCTAACACCCTTAAGCCAATATTCTCTAACATGCCCAATATTACTAAATATTGGACAATGGGATGCCCATGTACCTCAATACATATTCTTAAAACCTAATAGGCTCTTCACTAGACAAGTACATTTTCCGGAATGTTACATTAATCCCCCCCCCCCTTAGGAACATTCGTCCCCGAATGACACTAAAATCATTTGGAGGATAGGAAAAGACTCAATACTAGCAGCACAACCAGCACATAACGTATCATTACACTTAGCACTTAATTCAAAATGCACAAACATATAAGAGCTACATATTCATAACACATAGTGAGGAATTTCCTTTTCAACCTTATTATAAGTTCAAAATGCATCAAAGAGTTACCATGCTATCAATCTTCTCAAGTTAACAACAAAACAGAAAAATTTCAAGAAAACATATGCATACTAGTTTCGCATAAGTGCAAGAATAGAGTATGAAAACATCTTCTTAAAACTCTAGTTGGTACTATCTTTTACTAAGTGAGTAATCCAAAGGACTAAGGAAATGATTTGGCTACCCTAATCACAAGTTATATTTCTCATTTTTGTTAAATTGGGCATGAAGTCTTTATAAGCCAATCTTTATTGGATATGCCCAGTGTTTGATTATTTGCATAATATATAGATCTTGGGGGTATATATTCATTCTCCAATATTGGCATAAACCACTAACTTGTTAAAACTTCATTCTTATCAAACATTGATGATTGACATTCTTAAGCTATTGCTTACTTAGTTCACTTTGAACTTACACTTCTTCTTCTATGACCTCACGTTCACTTTGAACATGCTAGGTTGACTTAGGATATTCTTTTAAGACTTCCATTGGGATATTTTGTGCAATGACTAAGAATGACTTACATCATTACTTAGTCTAACCTCACCCTTTGGTCATCCTATCCGAACACCCCTCATCTTTCTAGTTCTTTCTTACTGAAATATTGAGCATTATACATACTACTAGAATCGTAAATAGGGAGAACTAAGGAGATTAGCATTCGGTAATTTCATTGGGAACAACCCTAGTTTCGGTTTTCTTGAAGTCAATACGATTGAAAAGCCTCCTTGGAAAAGCAAAGCATAAACATTAACAGAAAACTTATAACATACCCGTCCCAACGTCGGGAGAGCTTTCTTTTTCACCCCTAGCCTTGAGTGCATAGAAACGGTTCTGTTTTGGAGCTTCAAAATTAGGATTGCTTTGTTGAGCTTGGCTATTTCCCTTACCTTGGCCTCTAATATTAGGATAATCTCTCACAATATGACCACCTTTTCCACAACCATAGCAACTATTAGTTCCAACAAGACATTAGCCCCCATTCTTCTTACAACACTTCCCACAAGTTGGTCTTTATCTTGGTGGATCAACATTCCTCCCCTCTTGAGGTTCAAGAATAGAACCTCTATCATTGCGAATCTTTGAGAAATTTGAAGGAACTTGGTTTTCAAACCTCTTCTTAAATTTAGGCTTGTCTTGAACATCAAACCTACTTTTAGGAGAATCATTCTCAAAAGACTTTGCTTTTTTAGATTCACTATTCCTCTTCCTTAGATGACTTTCCTCAACCTGTTGAGCATGAACCATTAACCTAGAAAGATTCATATTGTCATGAAGCATGGCTGCACGACATTCTTCTTCAAGCTCTTCGGACACGTCCGTTACATAACGCTCATTTCATCCCTAGCATTAGAAACCAAAGAAAAAACATATTTGGACAACTTAATGAACTTCATGCAGTATTCCTTAACACTCATATCTCCATGATGAAGGTTGATGAACTCCTCTACCTTAGCTTCTCTTTGCTATCTTGGGAAGAACCGATCATGAATGGAATTAGATTCTAAAAGACAGATCGTGTCAAATCTCTAAAGGCACGACATAGGAGTATCAAGAAAAGAGAAGTTTCCTCATCTTCATATAGCCTCTCGTCCACGATTGTGGCGCGCTTCACAACCATGAACAAGACGCTAGGTTATGTGGTTTAGTGAGACATTGACGCTAAGGATATTTAACCTCATGCTCTAATACCAAGTTTAAGATTCCATATTTAACCTCATGCTCTGATACCAAGTTTGTCACACCCCAAATCTTGACTCCGGATGAGACCGGCGTCGTTAACCTCTTAGAGGTCGCAGACAAGCTTCTTCTTAGATTCATCATAATCATACAGTTAAAGTTGTGGAATATTTAGAAATTTTAGTATACTAATTGAAGTATACTTAGACTTCATACTTAAATTCATACGGTGTTCTAATACTTGTCTCACATATATAAAACCATCTAAGAGTGCAAAGCCAATAATAATCAATATGCCATATAGGCCTTCGTATAAAAAATCCAAAGAACATAACAGAATAACGTATTCTAGAAGCTACTAAATCTTCATATGGCTAGAAATTGAAATGGTAACATCCCGAACTTGAGGACCTACCATGACTTGGAAAAAGAGTTCCAAGTTTCTTCAACACGACCTGCTTAACTTCAATGGCCGGAACTACAGTTGTAGTAAAATAAAGTAATGGGTTTAGTACGCCACATGTACTAAGTATGGGTATATGCATATAACACATAGGAACATACGTGAAAAAGGATCATTTATCATCTCTTTAGAAAACATGCTAAGTCATATGAAAATCTTCAATGCACAAACCATAAAACACATACAATTTATGGATATCATCAAACTTAAAGCATGATCACAATCAAAGACATATTATCATAGATTCATGTTAACATTTGATATTCAATAGATCATATAGACACAACATACAAAATATTTACCAATGACCTCATCCCCAACCTACGAGTGCGATGGTCATGTGAAACCCCATAACCCCACACAAGCAACTAGATAAGATAGGAGACCATAAGTAAAGCTTTGCTTCATATAACAATATAGCCAAATAACATATTCATTAAAAGGATCAACATTCATGAAAGAGTAACATCATATATCATAAACATATATCTTTCATATCATCATATTACTTATGAAGAATCTCCTAGGACTTCCCTTAGAGTCAACTTGTGCAATGTCTAGGTAGCGTCCCATATCACTACTTATACTAAGCCAACTCCTCAAGTCACCCTAGTCAACGTTCGGTTTCTTGTCTTTAGTTTTACATGAGGGAACATAGGCATTAACCAACATAGACCATGTGAGCTAAACATGGAATCCGGTGTCTTCCCCACACTGAAAAGAGGTGGTCCGACCGGCCAACGTAGAACCGAACATGACGTAGCTTTCTAGGTGGATCCACTAGCTAGTATCCTATGGTGGCAACATAGTTCGAGAACTAGGAGATGTATTAGAGACCCATAGTTCCACATTACATGGAAGCCTCAATCTCATGAGAATCTTTGTGAACCTACCTTCCCGCTGGGACACTTCCCATATCTAGTTCATCAGTGCTTAGCGTAACTCCATTTTCTTGAAATAACCTTTCATTTGTCTTTTATAAAATAAACTTATCATAGATCATAGGATATTATCTCCTTGTATAACATGATCGTGAGCTCTTTTATATTAGATGAGAATTGTCCTTTCATCGTAACCTTTCTTTCGTGAGATTTACATGGCATAATCATCTTGTATAAAGCATACAAGAGAGTATCATAACTTGAGTTTTCATATTCTTATAATAATGTCACAAATAACATGTTCATAGACCAGCATATTCACATAGGAACATCATACATAGTTTCATAACATAGCATCATAACTTATAGGCTAGCATAAGCTTCTTAGAGTGATCACGTTTAGAAGACTTACCTCTTGCTTCCAAGAATGTTATTCATCATGCAATATTCATAATCATACATAGTGAAATACTCAATGACATAATCAAGAACAACTAATAAAATCATGTACAAGATCAATGCATAACATAGAAAAAGGGAAACGGGTCATTAAAGGGTTCATTCAAACCTTAAATTCTAACCCTAATGTTTTCACGTTGTCAAACAATACAAACAACCCATTCGAAACCATCACATAGATAAAGATCATGTATCACATGACATTCAAATATTATCAATCAATTACTCAACAATTTGTGCAAAATTGAATATAGAAAACGTTTACTTTTCAATGAAAATCATAAATCTAGGGTTAGAAAGAAAATCCGATTTGTAGAGTAAAAACCCTAATATTTGAAGTTCTTGAAAACTTATCTTGAAAGGACCTCTTGGGGAAAGGAATACCAAGAGTGAAAACTCATACCTTATAGATGAATAATCCACGAAATCTTGGTTTGAAACTTCAAAACCTTCGTCCTCTTCCTTAAGCTTTTCTAGTTCTTCAATGGAGTTTGGAAAAGAGAGCGTTCTTGAGAGATTAAGAGAATTTAGTTTGATTCTTATTTTGGATGTGTAATTGTGGTATAAAACTGACCTAATATCAATATATACACATCCCAAGAATTTCCCTAAAGATTCTCCACTTAAATTATCAAACCGCCCCTCCTAAATCGACTACAAATAGGAGAGCATTTGACTAAGGGTCTCCGGTTTGATTAGGACTTAAATTAATTAATTAAGTTGCTAATTTAATTAATTAAGTGACCTAGGGTTATTACTAAAGTACCCCTAAGTAATTAGGACCATAACCAACCCAGTTGGACCATCCTAGGTAAGGTACTAGGATGTTTCTTTAGTCAGTTACTCTGCTAGGGTCACCTGGTTAGGTCTTAGGATTTCGGGCACCCTAGTTAGTTTGTTTTTGTTAGTACTTGGTTAGAAAGTCATTTAGGTTGGTTAGTTAGGACCTATAATTAGATAGGGAGCTCGGCCCCACATGGTTGGATCCGACACTCCTGTCCCCTAACCGTCCTCACCGAATTGGTTGGGCTTGTCTCTCAGCCTGTTGCACATGTGCTTGCACATGTGTTGTTGTGCACTTTCCTCAATCCGTGCATTCTTGAAAGTTCACTTCTTTTCCAAGGATCCTAACTATGTCCTTGGGCACTGCTTAATCTACATGGTCATTTTAAATGGTCATGTGCTATGGTACCTAGGCTTGATACTTGGATGCCTAGTACCTAATGTGTATATGTGATGAATCTGATTATTTGTAGCTTAGGGTCTTCATTGCAGGTACAATTCCTAAATAAGCTTGTATTGGAGCATTTGAACATCAAAGGGTATTTTTATGTTATACGTTACATGTGTATACATTGAAATTGGCTAACACCCTTAAGCCAATATTCTCTAACATGCCCAATATTACTAAATATTGGACAATGGGATGCCTATGTACCTCAATACATATTCTTAAAACCTAATAGGCTCTTCTCTAGACAAGTACATTTTTTTAAATGTTACATTATCCCCTCCTTAGGAACATTCATCCCCGAATGACACTAAAATCTTTTGGAGGATAGGAAAAGAGTCAATACTATCAGCACAACCAGCACATAACATATCATTACACTTAGCACCTAATTCAAGATGCACAAACATATAAGAGCTATATATTCATAACACATAGTGAGGAATTTCCTTCTCGACCTTATTGTAAGTTCAAAATGCATCAAAGAGTCATCATGCTATCAATCTTCTCAAGTTAACAACAAAACAGAAAAATTTCAAGAAAACATATGCATACTAGTTTCACATAAGTGCAAGAAAAGAGTATGAAAATATCTTATTAAAAC
The DNA here is from genome assembly GCA_016801875.1 of Solanum sitiens. NCBI lineage: Eukaryota > Viridiplantae > Streptophyta > Magnoliopsida > Solanales > Solanaceae > Solanum > Solanum sitiens. The sequence continues at coordinate 364,057 of JABWTJ010000131.1, read as the reverse complement.
TCTAGTTGGTACTATCTTTTACTAAGTGAGTAATCCAAAGGACTAAGGAAATGATTTGGATACCCTAATCACAAGTTATATTTCTCATTTTTGTTAAATTGGGCATGAAGTCTTTATAATCCAATCTTTATTGACTATGCCCAGTATTTGATTATTTGTATAATATATAGATCTTGGGGGCATATATTCATACTCCAATATTGGCATAAACCACTAACTTGTTAAAACTTCATTCTTATCAAACATTGATGATTGACATTCTTAAGCTCTTGCTTACTTAGTTCACTTTGAACTTACACTTCTTCTTCTTTGACCTCACGTTCACTTTGAACATGCTAGGTTGACTTAGGATATTCTTTTAAGACTTCCATTGGGATCTTTTGTGCAATGACTAAGAATGACTTACATCATTACTTAGTCTACCTCACCCTTTGGTCATCCTATCCGAACACCCCTCATCTTCCTACTTCTTTCTTTCTTACTTTCTTACTAAAATCTTGAGCATTATACATACTACTAGAATGGGAAATAGGGAGAACTAGGGAGATTAACATTCGGTAATTTCATTGGGAACAACCCTAGTTTCGGTTTTCTTGAAGTCAATACGATTAAAAAGCCACCTTGGAAAAGCAAATCATAAACATTAACAAAGAAAACTTATAACATACTCGTCCCAACGTCGGGAGAGCTTTCTTGTTCACCCCTAGCCTTGAGTGCATAGAAACGTTCCTTTTTGGAGCTTTAGAATTAGGATTGCTTGGTTAAGCTTGGCTATTTCCCTTACCTTGGCCTCTAATATTAGGACAATCTCTCACAACATGGCCACCTTTGCCACAACCATAGCAACTATTAGTTCCAACAAGACATTCGCCCCCATGCTTCTTACCACACTTCCCACAAGTTGGTCTTTCTCTTGGTGGATCAACATTCCCCCCCCCCCTCCTATTGAAGTTCGGGAATAGAACCTCTATTATTGCGATTCTTGGAGAAATTTGGAGGAACTTGGTTTTCAAACCTCTTCATAAATTTAGGCTTGTCTTGAACATCAAGCCTACTTTTAGAAGAATCATTCTCAAAAGACTTTGCCTCTTTAGCTTCCCTATTCCTCTTCCTTAGGCGACTTTCCTCAACCTGTTGAGCATGAACCATTATCCTAGAAAGATTCATATTGTCATGAAGCATTGCTGCACGACATTCTTCTTCAAGCTCTTCGGACACGCCTGTTACATAACGCTCATTTCATCCCTAGCATTAGAAACAAAGAAGAAGCATATTTGGACAACTTAATGAACTTCAAGGAGTATTCCTTAACACTCATATCTCCTTGACAAAGGTTGATGAACTCCTATACCTTAGCTTCTCTTTGCTATCTTGGGAAGAACCGATCAAGAATGGAATTAGATTCTAAAAGACACATCGTGTCAAAGCTCTAAAGGCACGACATAGGAGTATCAAGAAAAGAGAGGTTTCCTAATCATCACATACCTCTCGTCCACGATTGTGGCGCGCTTCACAACCATGAACAAGACGCTAGGTAATGTGGTTTAGTGAGACATTGACCATAAGGATATTTAACCTCATGCTCTAATACCAAGTTTAAGATTCCATATTTAACCTCATGCTCTGATACAAAGTTTGTCACACCCGAAATCTTAACCCCGGATGAGACCGGCATCGTTAACCTCTGAGAGGTCGCAGACAAGCCTCTTCTTAGCTTTCATCACAATCATACAGTTAAAGTTGTGGAAAGTTTAGAACTTTTAATATACTAATTGAAGTGTACTTTCACTTCATACTTAATATTCATATGGTGTTCTAATAATTGTCTCACATATATAAAACCATCTAAGAGTGCAAAGCCAATAATAATCAATATGCCATATAGGCCTTAGTACAAAGAATCTAAAGAACATAACGGAAAAATGTATTTTGAAAACTATTAAATCTTCATAAGGCTGGAAATTGAAATGGCAATGTCCCGAACATGAGGACCTACCATAACTTGGAGAAAGAGTTCCAAGCTTTTTCAAATCAACCTGCTTAACTTCAATGGCCGGAACCTACAGTTGTAGTAAAATAAAGTAATGGGGTTAGTACGCCACATGTACTAAGTATGGGTATATGCACATAACATATAGGGACATGCGTGAAAAAGGATCATTTATCATCTCTTTAGAAAACATGCTAAGTCATATGAAAATCTACAATGCACATACCATAAAACACATACAAGTTACGGATTTTATCAAACTTAAAGCATGATCACAATCAAAGACATTATTATAGATTCATGTTAACATTTCATATTCAATCGAACATATAGACACATCATACAAAATATTTACCAATGACCTCATCCCCAACCTACAAGTGCAATGGTCATGTGAAGCCCCATAACCTCACACAGCCAAGTAGATAAGATAGGAGATCATAAGTCAAGATTTGCTTCATATAACAATATAGCCAAACAACATATTCATTATAAGGATCAACATTCATGTAACAGTAATATCATATATCATAAACATATATCTTTCATATCATCATTTTACTTATGAACAATCTCCTAGGACTTCCCTTAGAGTCAACTTGTGCAATGTCTAGGTAGCGTCCCATACCACTACTTATACTAAGCCAACTTCTCAAGTCACCCTAGTCAACGTTTGTTTTATTGTCTTTCATTTTACATGAGGGAACGTAGGCATTAACTGACATACACCATTTGATCTAAAAATGGAATCCGGTGTCTTCCCCACACCGATAAGAGGTGGTCGTATCAACCAAAGTAGAACCGAACATGACGTAGCTTTCTAGGTGGATCCACTAGCTAGTATCCTATGGTGGCAACATAGTTCGAGAACTAGGAGATGTATTAGAGCCCATAGTTACACATTACATGGCAGCCTCAATCTCATTAGAATCTTGTGAACCTACCTTCCCGTTGGGGAAGGGCCACTTCCCATATCTAGTTCATCGATGCATAGCTTAAGTACCTTTTCTTCAAATAAACTTTAATTTGTATTTTATAAAATAAATTATCATATGTCATATGAGATTATCTCCTTGTATAACATGATCATAAGCTCTTTTAGATTAGATGAGAATTGTCCTTTCATCGTAACCTTTCTTTCGTGAGATTTACATAGCATAATCATCTTGTGTAAAGCATACAAGAGAGTATCATAACTTGTGTTTGCATATTCTTATCATAATCTCACAAATAACATGTTCATAGCCCAGCATATTCACATAGCAACATCATACGTACTTTCATAACATAGCATCATAACTTATAGGCTAGCATAAACATCTTAGAGTAATCACGTTTAGAAGACTTACCTCTTGCTTCCAGGAATCTTATTCATCATGCAATATTCATAATCATATATAGTTAAATACTCAATGACATAATCAAGAACAACTCATAAAATCATGTACAAGATCAATGCATAACATAGAAGAACGGGAACGGGTCATTAAAGGGTTCATTCAAACCTTAAATTCTAACCCCTAACGTTTTTACGTTATCAAACAATACAAACAACCCATTGGAATACAATACATAGAGAAATCATGTATCACACGACATTCAAATATTATCAATCAATTACTCAACAATTCGTGCAATATTGAATATAGAAAATGTTTACTTTTCATTGAAAATCATAAATCTAGGGTTACGAAGAAAATCCGTTTTGTAGAGTAAAAACCCTATTATTTGAAGTTCTTGAAAACTTATGTTGAAAGTACCTCTTGGGTAAAGGAATCCAAGAGTGAAAACCCATACCTTATAGATGAAGAATCCACGAAATCTTGGTTGGAAACTTTGAAACCTTCGTCCTCTTCCTTAAGCTTTTCTAGTTCTTCAATGGAGTTTGGAAAAGAGAGCGTTCTTGAGAGATTAAGAGAATTCATTTGATTCTGATTTGGGATGTGTAAGTGTGGTCTAAAACTAACCTAATATCAATATATAGACGTTTCAAGAATTTCCCTAAAGATTCTCCACTTAAATTACCAAACCGCCCCTCCTAAATCGACTACAAATAGGAGAGCATTTGACTAAGGGTATCGGGTTTTACTAGGACTTAAATTAATTAATTAAGTTTCTAATTTAATTAATTAAGCAACCTAGGGTAATTACTAAAGTACCCCTATGTCGTTAGGACCATAACCAACCCATTTGAACCGTCCTAGATTAGGTACAAGGATGTTTCTTTAGTTAGTTACTCGGCTAGGGTAACCCGGTTAGGTCATAGGATTTCGAGCACCCTAGTTAGTTTATTTTTGTTAGTCCAAGGTTAGTTAGTTAGTTAGTTAGTTAGTTAGGACCTATAATTAGTTAGGGAGCTCGGCCCCACATGGTTGGATCCGACACGCTTGTCCCCTAATCACCCTCACCAAATTGGTTGGGCTTGTCTCTCGGCCGGTTGCACATGTGCTTGCACATGTGTTGCTGTGCACTTTCCTCAATCCATGCATTTTTGAAAGTTCACTTCTTGTCCAAGGATCCTCACTATGTCCTTGGGCACTGCTTAATCTACATGGTCATTTTAAATGGTCATGTGCTATGGTACCTAGGCTTTACACTTGGATGCCTAGTACCTAATGTGTATACGTGATGAATGTGATTATTTTTAGCTTTGGGTTTTCATTGCAGGTACAATTCCTAAATAAGCTTGTATTGGAGCATTTAAACATAAAAGGATATTTTTAAGTTATACGTTACTTGTGTATACATAGAAATTGGCTAACACCCTTAAGCAAATATTCTCTAACATGCCCGATATTACTAAATATTGGACAATGGTATGCCCATATACCTCAATACATATTCTTAAAACCTAATAGGCTCTTCACTAGACAAGTACATTTTCTGGAATGTTATAGTACTATGAAGTTTAGGTGGTGGAATGGGACGCTATCTAGACATTGCAGGATCAGACTTTGAAGATGGTTGTGTGTGAGTACCCTAGGTCTTCTCCAAGACAATAATGTGAAATTCCTTGAATGTTGAACGTCTCTTACATGGTCTAATGAATATAATGACTTAAGTAAAGTTATGTGAATGAAAATGTATCGATAGTAGCTTTGAGGATTGCTTCGGTTGGCTTGGAGAGGGTGTATGGGTGTTCTCTTCATGTCTTACTTAGGTGAGTCTTAGAGTAATTCTCGATAGGGTGTTCAATTAATTAAATGGGAATAATCTTATCTTAGGTAGTCTGAAGGATCTTTTTGGTGTGTGTGAAGGGAGTGTACGGGCGGTCGCTTCATAACTCACTCAACAGATCCTTAGAATCATCTTTGGTAGGAGGGTCTCATGTATATGTGCTTTGATGTGTTCTTGATGATATCTTGTGATATGTGGTTTATATTTAAAGTTTGTATGATATGTAGTTCTTCTACATTATATATGAGGTTTTACTCAAAAAATCATATTTTATACAAACATCTGTTTCTCATGATTTTATGCATTATTCTATACTTAGTACATGCAATGTACTGATTCCATACATTTTGTGTGTCTCTAAAGTTGTAGGTGGAATTTGAGAGGAGTACGTTAAGTGGATGCTTGGATTAGTATTCTTTCAATCAAAGTTGTGGTATGTCCTCACTTGATTCGATGACATTACTATCTTTAGATTTTGTTTCATTAAAAGTATTATAATAGACATTAGTTTTCTATATTCGTATTGTATGGTTCGTGTCCCAAGTATTCTTGAGTCTAAGAATAGCGTATGTTGAGACTTAGTGGTTTTTATCACTTTATATGGAAGATGTTTTGAAATATTATTCGTGTGAAAAGTTTTAATTCCGCACTACTTTTCATACATGTATGAAATGAATGATGTCTAAGGGCTTGTACAAGACCTCCGAGAGGTCAAGTACACAGTGTATCGACTCAAGAGTGTCATAACTTCTATTGGGTACTTTGGGTCGTTACAAACTTGGTATTAGGGCACAGGTTATGAAGCAGTCTTAGGAATAAAAAGTCTTATAAAGTCACGTCTAGTAGAGTCCTGTTCATCGGTGTGAGTTGCGACACATCTATGAGTGAGAGGCTATAGGACGGTAGAGTTTCCCTTCTTTATCTATTCTTGTGTCGTGCCATAGAGTTATAAGTTATGAGTGTACTTCTTATTATTTTCTTTGTGTTTATAAGAAGATAACTACTAGAAGGATGGCTGCTATGAGGATTGAAGAAGGGAGGGTGAATTAGGAAATTCCTCCTGAAGTGGAACAAGTTCTCCAAGATGGAAAAGTTCTACAAGGTGCTCAAGTTCCTCAAGGTGCTGAAGTTCCTATTGGAGGTGAAGGTAATGAGGTTCCGGTGGTTCCCCCGGACTTGACTAATGGAGAGATTAGAGAAGCTCTCATTGTCCTAGATCGAGCTATGACCACTCATGTGACTAGATACATTGGGCCTAGGGTGAATGCTTTGGAGAGTACTATGACCTCTAGATTGAAGGACTTTGTGAGGGTGAATCCTCCTATCTTTCTTGGCTCTAAGGTGGGAGAGGATCCCCAAGAGTTTCTTAATTGTGTGTACAAGGTGTTGAGTTCCATGGGAGTGACTTCTAGGAAGAAGGCAGAGTTAGCTTCGTACTAATTGAGCGATGGTGCTCAAGTGTGGTACACTCAATGGATAGATAATAGACTGGTTGATTCGGGTCCCATAGAGTCGAAAAAGTTTAAAGAGGCTTTCTTAGAGAAGTAATTTCCCCGTGAGATGAGGGAGGTGAAGGTTCAAGAGTTCATTAACCTCAAGCAAGTTAATATGAGTGTGGAAGAGTATTCCTTGGAGTTTACCATGTTGTCTAGGTATGCCCCATCATTGGTGTCTAACGTTAGGGATGAGATGAGTAGGTTTGTGACCGGTGTTGCCGACCTTGTGAAAGAAGAATGTCGTACGGCCATGCTCCACAATGATATGAACTTGTGTTGGCTTGTTATGTATGCTCAATCCATTGAAGAGTCCCAACTTTGTAGTATCTCAAGGATTTTGAATAAGAATGGATCCAATGAACAAAACCAACCTATGTTTAAGAAGAGGGCTCCAAACCATGATGGACCTAGTGCTTCTAAGGCCAAGAGTGTTGTTAGTAGTGGTTCTCAAGGTGGTAAGCCTACTTGCTCTACTTGTGGGAACACGTATTTTGGGAAATGTTTAGTTCGTACCAGAAATTGCTTTGGTTGTGATAAGGTTGGTCATAAGGTGAGGGATTGTCCTAATATTGCAGCTAAAGGAAGACAAACTAAGCAAGATCCTCCTAGTGTTTCGGAAGGTGGTGCTCCCAAGAGGAATCACTTCTATGATCTCTGGGCTAAGGAACAAAGCTGGATGAGGATGATGATGTCGGTAAGTCATAATTTTCTCTCTTCAATTGTTATGAGTTCCTTCTATGTGGGGTAGTAGGGTAGTGGTAGAGTTGTGATTTATTGTCTCTTCTCTTCTATTCAACTCAAGCTTGCAAGTTATAATGTCATAAGATTCATGTTTTATGTTGCATTGTGTTTAGGAGTCTTGTTGAAATTGAATTTCATTGATTCCTTGCATTTCTATAATGTTTTTCCTTTCATATTATCACGCTATCAGTCTAAGTTGCTTAAAGTTGCATTAATGATCTAGTAATCATGTTCGTTGTGAATTACTTGAAATGTTACTTAATGGGGTTCTTGTGAGAGTGGGATGTAATGAGGCATAAAAATGATATATGAACATGATAATGTGTGGAGAAATAGTTCCTCCTATTAAAAAACAAAGGAATGTGAGGCTTATTGCATAATGAGTCAAAGATTAGTTTTTATCCTCTTGTTGTGTTTTGAGTCTCTTGATCATGTGAAATTGGTGTTCATCCTAATTGTGTATTGTATATTGTGTTGTATGGCTACGTGCTGCTAGTCTTGAGTTTCTAGTCTCTTGAAAGTTCCTACAATTAAGCAAGTGTCACTCGAGGACGAATGTGTTGTCCAAGTGGGGGAGATTGTAACGCCCGTCAAAATGATCTAGGTTGAACTAGAGTCTAACATTTGTGTTATAAGTTTTTAAATTCCTAAAAAAATTTATAATGATGTTTATAGGCAGTGTCTAAATTTTGGTGTTGTTTGGAGGTCAAACGTTCAAGAACGTCCATGACGTTCGAAAGGTTTTCCTTGAAACGTGCTTGTGTGCCTTAGTGTATTTCATCAAGTTTTACATGTTAGTTTTGGATGAAATTTATGTGAGAGGTCCTTAACATGTTTACTAGTGAGTTTGTGTTGGAAACGTCCGGAAAAAACTGCCTAAGGACCTACCATGAGGTCCTTTAGGAGGACCCAATGTGTGAGCCAAGACTGTCCAAAACAGTCTCACCTACGGAAGACAGTCGATGCCTCGTATCCAAGGTGACGCCCCATAGGTGGTCGAGTAGGTGGGTACTTAGTCTAGGGAGCTTAATATCTGATTGTTGAATCTCTGACCCAATCAACGGTTGCCAGCACGGCCGGTCGATGGGTCGATGCCACGTAGGTGAGTGTCCGTCAATGAGACCTGCAGTTTTCTGCAGTGTCTCGGCCAAGCCAAGGCTATTTTGGGAATTTCACCTAGCCTTCCTAAAATTATTTTGGCAGTTTCTTAAGGGTGTTTTTGGTATTGTAAGTAGGTTTATAAGTCTAGAACCCCTATTCAAGTCATTATTAAAAATTAAAACCCCAAATCCTAAAGAAAAACTCTCTAGAACACCATTGAAGCTTGAGGACATTGGAGCTTGGAGGGTGATTTCTCCATCAAATCTTCTCAAATTTCATGGTCTAGCATCAATTAAGTTATGATTTTCATCCTTGAATCTCTTTTCTTCAAGAATCCAATCTTCAAAGTGGTTTTTCAAGACTTTCTCAAAATATGAACTTCTAAATTGAAATCTAGCCTTGGGTTCTTCCATAAAACGATTTGAATCAATGTATTTTGATTGAATTGATGTTAATTTTATGATTATAAGTTAAAAACTCTATGAACCCATGCAAATCATGAACTCCTTATTTTGACTATATTATGGGTTATTTGAACATGTCTCTATACTATTGAATTCTTGTGTAGTTCACTTTGGGCTATTGAATTACGAAAGAATTATGTTAGAATCATAGGCAGGTTGTCCTAAATTGATTAAATCTATTGTATCATCTTGGATTCATTTCATATTGAGATTATTGGATTTAATTGGAGATCTTGGCTATTGGTAAGCGCCATTGAGTATTGAGTTAGTCGAATTGGCTATGGATTGAAGTTGTGAGATTGTATTGGTGGTATGCTACCCTAACTCTCTCTATATTATGTAGTATAGGTCTTGTACTATAATGATGATTGGTATGGTCCACTTATGGTGGTGGGGCTTATGTGTTATACTTGTGAAAGATGTGGCCTCGTCGGCATTACTTTATGAATGGTGAATAATGTGGCCTCGTCGACATTACTTTATGAATTATGACTTTATCATGGTATAACTTGAATATGTGAGTATTGTGAAGGTCTTTATGACTTGTGTGTGTCACATCTAGGGAGCGCCCCCTAGACGTAACCGGCGTCGGCGTCCTCAAAGAGGACTAAGACTAGCCATTAAGCAATCGTCATGACATATCATGGGTTAAAAGTGCGGAAAATTAAAAACTTTTTGTTTATTCTACAATGAGATTTACTTAGACCTACAATGAGATTTACTTAGACCTCTCTCTTACACATAATATATATATTTTATCGAGTTAACATAGACCTTTCGTATAAGAAGATTATATAGTCTTCTACTTTTATTGCACATACATAGTATAAGATAGTATCATAAGAAGTCTATAACATTGTCTCATATTAAACCATCTAGACAAGAGTATCATAATTTGGGCATATTCCTTACATCAACAATTAGCCACATATAGGTATTACAATTATAGTACCAAAATGAAAGAGAATAAACACAGTTTCTTTAAGACTAAATATCATCCAATATGTAGATAATGGCATCGTCCTCGGAAAGTGAGGACCTACTGAACTTGGAAGATAAGAATCCAAGTAGTCTTCAAAGCCTTCTCTAATATCAACAGCCGGATTTTAATTTGTAGTAAATATCAAACACGGGTTAGTACACACTTGTACTTAGTATGGGTATATACACCTAAAACAAGTAAAATCATGCTAAAGATGACATTTGATCAAAACCATGCTAAAGTACTTTGAAAAGCCTTATGCACAATCAAGAACCCATATAGGCCAATAATAACATAATCCATAAGTCAAACCCATGTACGACACAAGACCAACACCAACAAGTAATAGTCAAGTCAACATATACAAGAGTTCATAACATCATAATATAAGCAAGACCCTTACTCATAACCCACCATTTAGCCTACAAGTGCAATGACCATGCAAATCCCCATATCCTTACTCAATAAAGTAAACCAAACGAAGGATCACCAGTAATACCTAACTCAACATAAGATAGCATCAATAGTAGTCACCATCATATTTAGCAATATAGACCAATAGCATGTTCATAAATGAAACTAACAACATATAGGATCATCAACATGTAAATTCAACATCTTCATATCATATACATTATAATAACTCAAGAACAAAATCCTAAGGATTTCCTCAAGGCAAACTAGTGCGACGCATAGGTAGAGTCTCATACCCCTATCTAGGCTAAGTCAAACCTCTCAAGTCACCCTAGTTAGTGTATAGTCCATTACTTCATTTTACTTTCGGGAACACTTGCCTTAAATGACATAGACCACAAGATCTAAGTGTGGAATCCCATGTTGTAAAACCTTACAACATTGGAAGGCCGACTACCGGCCAAAGTAGTACCAAACATGAACATAGAATCTAAGTGGATCCACTAGATCGTATTCCTATGGTGTCATGGAAATATCACTCTATGCCCTTTTTGGGCTATGAGGCTATCCACCCCGTGAGGACTATGGTGAACCCTACCTTCCCTTCTTGGGAAGGCGCCACCCCTCATCTACAAGTTCACTTGGTGCTAAGATAGAGTCCCTTTTGAAATGTCTTTAATGCCTTTATTAATGATCATATCTTAGTTAGGTCATATGGTCTGTCACGACCGGAGTGTAGACCCAGACGAGACCGGCGTTGTTGACCTCTCAGAAATCGCAGACAAGCCTACTTACGTCATTCTTACTTCATCTAGGTTAATTTTAGCAGAAAATTAAAAAAAAAAACTTTTTGTTTCTTAACATGCATAAAGGTCATTCTACTTACATTAATAATGTTCACAATCAACCATCTAACATTAAGGTTATCAATTGAAAGAAATAGTTCAATACTGCATTAAATGTATAATTGCCAAAATGGCACCAATACAATGTCTGAAATAAAAACGGAAAGAAACACTAGTGGAACATACTCCACTAAGTAAAGCCTCCATCTAAGCTAGATAGTAACGGTAGACATCCTCGAAAGCATGAGGGCCAACCCAAGTACGGATGAAAGCTCCATGTCCGGATAGCTGCAACGTCAACTTGTAAGCTCTAGCGTCCACCTGTGCCTGCACCTAAAAATATAGAGTTGTATGGGATTAGTACACACTTGTACTAAGTATGGGTATATGCAAGCACACACCAAGGACATGCATGAGTAAGAATAGCTCTTTCCTAACAACATGATTATGGAAAGTCAAGTCAGTGGACTTGCCAAATTGGGATTAAGAAATTTAGTGAGCTTTCCAAATTTGGATTAGGAAAGTCAGTTAGCTTTCCAAATTTGGATTAGGAAAGTCATGCCATGAGAGTAACATGCATCATCATACTTATTATATTGCACACAGCACATAAAATCTTACACATAGCACATGTCATATTACATATAGCACATAACATCTTTTATATCATTCATTCATATGCCATGAGACCTTGGGATCATGGACTTGACATTAAGACTTCCCAAAATGAGGGCTCAACATATGGGACCTCAACTAGGGAGCCTTCTTTAACAAACACAGAGTCTGCTTCATTCATTCATACGTACTTCATATCATTCGTTCATAAGCCAGTGTAAACACAAGCTATACCTAGGATGTAGTTTAAGACTCTCATCAGGTTTGTTGTGCAATGATCAAGAATAACCTAGTGTTATTACTTGAGTCTAGCTCACCTCTTGATTATCCTATCCCAACACCTTTGGGAACTTTAACTTTAACCGACATAGATCATGTGAGCATCGTGAAATCCAGTGTCTCCCCCACACCGAAAAGTAGTGGAATCACCGGCCAAAGTGACCCAAAACATGCTAGCGTACATGGGAAATGAACCCCGCCAGATCCCTATATGGGCAGTATAGGTTCGAAGATTTGGAGATATAAGGAGACCCACACCCGGCATGCCGGACAGTCTCATCACATGAGAGTTACGTGAACCTCCGTCCTTTCCGAAAGAAGGCATCACCGCTCATAGCTAGTCTATCGGTGCTCAGTATAAAGTTCCATTTCATTCAACTCATACATCATGGAAGTTGGCTTCTAGTATGAGGACATTATAGCTCAATAGATGATTTCTCATCTCATCATTAGTATTAAGTATACATTATTCTCAATACTTTCATTAGAGTGTTCATAGGGACTGGTCTCTTCATTAACTTTACACTCTCATAGGTGAGTACGTTTGGGTAACATTTACTTAGGCTCATTTGAGATTGCTCTCATCTTTCACATTAGCCTCTTGTCATGTTGTCACCACATTTATTAACATTAGCATATTTGCTCTTCATAATTACTCACCCCATTTTACGTGAATTTTCATTTCATCATATGCCAATGCACTTGGCCATTTGTGTGTTTCATACTCTTACTTAACCCTTCTAGGGTTTCATCATTTCATTACATAATATTCATTTCGTCGTATGCCAATGCACTTGGCCATTTAGTGCGTTTTACACTCTTACCTAACCCTTCTAGGGTTACATCATTTCATTACATACATCTTAGGTTCACTTATTTTTAAACGTATGCTAGACTTATGGGTCTATATATACAATCCATGAGGCTTCCTTCATAGTTCGTTTAAGTGATTCATATCTTCCTAAGATTATGTGGTACAAGACTTATGCATCTTGTGAGTATGCCAAGATTTTGATTTCGATCTATGTAGGCAACATTATTTTTGAACATTTATTCACGTATGACTTATGTATCAATATGGAATTTGGGCAAGGGAAACCGGTTTCGAATCCCTTGGACAACACTTACATTTTTCATTTAGTTTATATTGGTCCACACGGCTTGGGGACCCAAGATCGAGCCCCAACACCTTGATTTTATTTTTCCCTTAGTTTTTCTCTTCATTTTTCGCTCAATGGGATTGAGAGGATGTGGGATCGAACCCCCACAACCTCATTTTCTTTTAATTTCTTTTCTTTCTTTTCCTTGGCCGAGGGGTTGTGGGATCGAACCCCCACAGCCCCTTATATTTTTTTATTTCTTATTCCTTGACTTTTTTGAGTTGACCATGAGGTTGTGGGATCGAACCCCCACATCCTCACTTTATTTTTATTTTATTTCTCCTTTACTGCCTAGAGGTCGTGGGTTCGATTCCCACGCCTCACATTTCTTTTCTTATCATTTTTTTCTTAAGCTTGGCCAAGAGGTTGTTGGTTCGAATCCCACTCCTCTCATTTCTTATTTTCATACTTTATTTTCTAGCCAAGACCATGGTTCGAATCCCCTTCACCACATTTCTTTTTACTTCTTTATTTTCATGGTTTTTAACATGGTGAGGTCACGGGTTCAATCCTCCATGACCTCACTTGTTTTAATTCATTTTTCACAATATTTTGAAACCTCTTAACTTGACCGACATTCATCACTTAAATCTGGAAATTGTTTTGAAATTTTTCAGCATACTTTCATCAACATTTATACGCAAATTCATAGGGTAATTCGTAGATCATTTAATACGATCTTAGGTGCATTTTTCATGGATTCGTTTAGCCAAGAGATTATCACTCAAATCAGCCACATTTCAACTCATATGAACATCACGATTTACATAAACATTTGTACATGAAATACAACCACAACATCACATTTTAAAGCCTTAACCCGAGGCACATAGATACGGTTCACATTGCACACACACGTACACATAGTTTCAGAAAAACATCAACATAAGTCACATAATTCTGAACATACATATAAAAACATATTCATCACGAAAACACGTTTCATCCCTAGTTTTCGACCAGCAAACATAATCAACCTATGATTCAATGGGAGCTAGTGACAGGGACATGCAATGGGGAACAACCCTAGTTTTCGGAATAGATTCGTCTGAAACTTAGGGGTCTCTTGGGAAAGGGACCAAGAGAGAAGAGAACCCATACCTTTTTGACGTTCAAACTTCGACTCTCTGCCCAACGAACTCCTCCAAACACACGTCCAACACCAAACTCGACGGAAAACCTTCTCTTTGCCTAAATGATTGATTAGTTGTTTGTTTATAATTTTCGTTGTGAGTTCTTCAAGTGTGAAGAACTTTGGTTTACCTACTGTTTTTGAAGTTATTTGGCAGAGAGAATCGTTAAAAAGAAGAGAGAATGATCGTGTGTTTTGAGAGATAGACGTGAGAGAGTGATAGTTTTATTAGACTTGGGAGTCTAGTTTAGGACTTAGTCAAATAAGGTTTTTGTTAAATATTAAAAATCTGATTTCCTTTTATTTTAAATCAGCTAATAAATAATAAATATAAATTAATTACATTAATTTACCAACTTAAATTATAAATAATTTAATTCATTGCTTCCACCTAGGTTCGAACCCGGGTGGAGCAAGACTTCACTTCAAGAGCCAATTTTCGGCCCTCTCTCCCTAAATTGCCCCTCCACCTTATTGATTAAATAATTAATTATATATTTAGGGTAATTACGATACTACCCTTAGCCTAGAAAAAGACCATTTTACCCCTAGACCCTCCAAAACTATGAGTTTCCCTTTTCAAGTCCGGTAAAGACTCATTCGAGTAAATCTTTGTATTCGAGAGCCCTACATGGTTGGACCCAACCTTTCCTAGCTCAAATAACTCCCCAAGATAGTTGGCTTGGCTGTAGCAAGGGTTCATAGGTCTGGTTCTACGCACATCAATTCGTGTGAACCCAATCTAATCGTAGGCATTCTAGACACATTAAGCATTACTTAGCATATCCATTTTTAGGGTTGTTACATTATCCCCCTCTTAGGAACATTCGTTCCCGAATGACACTACTACTATCTAGCGTGATGCTAGTCAGATCATAACATAGTTACTATACACAATCAAGCAATAGCAACAAAAAAAAATGGAGAGATAAGGAAACTTAGACTAAAGAGTAGGAAGTCTAACCTCAAGAGCTGAAAAGATGAGGGTAGCGGGATCTCATATCGTCCTCAGCCTCCCACGTAGCACCCTCAACAAGATGATTCCTCCACAATACCTTCAATGTGGCAATCTCCTTGTTCCTCAGCCGCTTGACCTGTCTTTCTAAGATCTCAACAGGTACCTCCTCGTAGGACAAGTCTTCATTGACCCCCAAACCTTCCATTGGTAGAATCGATGCTGGATCACCTAGGCACTTCTTTAAAATGGATATATGAAAGACTGGATGGAGAGAAGCTAGCTCCGCAGGCAATGCCAACTCATAGGCCACCTCACCAATACGCTGTAGGATATCATATGGCCCAACATACCTCGGACTCAACTTCCCCTTCATGCCAAACCTCATCACCCCCTTCATAGGTGATATCTTCAGATAGACCTGGTCACCAATATCAAACTCTAAGGGCCGTTTTCTGTTATCTGCATATGACTTCTGCCGACTGTAAGCAGTAGCCAACCTGTACCTAATCACCATGACCTTCTCTAAGGCCTCATGAATGATCTCTGGATCAAAAATGGATGACTCTTCAACCTCGAACCACCCAACTGGAGATCTAGACCTCCTACCATACAGTGCCTCAAACGGTTCCATCCCAATGCTGGAGTGATAGCTATTATTATACGAGAACTCTATCAAAGGTAGATGGTCATCCCAGCTACCTCTGAAGTCAATCACACACGCTCTAAACATATCCTCCAATGTCTGAATGGTGCGCTCTGCCTGCCCATCAGTCTGAGGATGAAAGGCAGTACTAAACTTTACCTACGTGCCTAAGCTCTTCTGGAAGGATCTCCAGAAATATGAAGTGAACTGAACTCCTCTATCTGAAATGATAGACAAAGGAATCCCATGCCATCTCACAATCTCATCAATATAGAGTCTCGCATAATCCACGGTTATATAAGTAGACTTCATAAGGATAAAGTGGGCAGACTTAGTCATCGTGTCCACAACAACCCATATGGAGTCATGCTGTCTCCTAGTCCTTGGAAGACCAACCACGAAGTCCATATTAATGGCCTCCCACTTCCAAGTCGGAACCTCAATAATCTGAGTAAGACCGCCAGGCTTAAGATGTTCTGCCTTAACCTGCTGACAATTAGGACACTTGGCCACATATTCTGCAATGTCCTTCTTTATGCCATCCCACCAATAAATCTGTTTAAGATCATGATACATCTTGATGGAACCTGGATGTATGGAATATCTGGAACCATGGGCCTATGCAACAATCCTGGTCGGCAAATCATCCACATCTGGTACACACAGCCTCTCCTGGTACCTAAGTATGTCATCACCTCCCAAAGCAAAAGACTCATTCATATTTATCAACACTGAGTCCTTCAGCTCCATCAACACAGGATCGAGATGCTGACCCTGCTTGACTTCAACTACCAAGGATGATTCAGAACTAGGATGAACTGAAACACCCCCACTAGTAGAGTCAACCAATCGCACACCCAGTCTGGCCAGTCTGTGTACATCTTTCACCAACTCCTTCTTGTCATCCTTAACGTGGGATGTACTTCCCATGCTCATCCTACTGAAAGCATCAGCTACAACATTAGCCTTGCCTGGATGGTCGTGAACATTCATGTCATAATCCTTCAACAGCTCCAACCATCTCCACTGATGTAGATTCAACTTTCTCTGCGTGAACACGTACTGGAGACTCTTGTGGTCTGTGAACACATCCACATGCACTCCATACAAGTAGTGCCTCCACAGCTTTAGTGCAAACACCACAGCTGCCAACTCCATGTCATGAGTGAGATAATTCTTCTCATGAACCTTGAGCTGTCTGGACGCATAAGTTATCACCTTACCAAACTCCATAAGAACACAACCCAAACCAACCCTAGATGCATCACAATAGACAGTGTAATTATCACCACACTTAGGCAAAGTAAGCACCGAGGCTGAAGTGAGTCTGTCCTTGAGCTCCTGGAAACTCTTCTCACAAGTCTCCGTCCATTCAAACTTGGCCTTCTTCTTAGTCAAAGCTGTCAGTGGGGCAGCAATGGAAGAAAAGCCCTCCATGAACCTGCGGTAGTAACCAGCCAATCTCAGAAAGCTACGGATGTCAGTGGGAGTAAGAGGTTTTGGCCTGTTCTTTACAGCCTTAGTCTTCCTGCGGTCCACCTCCACACCCTGATCGGACACAACATGACCCAGGAAGGTCACTGATCTAAGCCAGAATTCACACTTGCTGAATTTGGCATACAGCTGATATTGTCTAAGTACCTGCAAGGTTAGTCTCAAATGTTGTTCATGTTCTTTCTTGGTCCTAAAGTACATGAGAATGTTATCAATGAATACTATGACGAAAGAGTCAAGGTATTCACGGAAGACCCTGTTCATGAGATCCATAAATGCAGCAGGTGCATTCGTGAGACCAAATGACATGACTAAGAACTCATAATGACCATACCAGGTAAAAAAGATTGTCTTTGGGATATCTCCATCCCTAACCCTAAGCTGATGATACCCTGAACAAAGATCAATCTTAGAGAAGAAACTAGACCCTTGGAGCTGTTCGAACAAATCATCTATTCTGGGAAGTGGATACTTATTCTTTATAGTGACTTTGTTGAGCTGCCGATAATCGATACACATTCTAAGGGTTCTATCCTTCTTTTTTACAAACACTGGAGCGCCCCAAGGGGATATGCTCGGCTGAATGAAACCCTTATTAGTGAGATCTTTTAACTGCAGCTTCAACTCTTTGAGTTCAGCTGGAGCCATTCTGTAAGGAGGAATTGAAATTGGTTTAGTATCGGGTTCTAAGTCGATACCAAAGTCAATCTCTCGAGGGGTGGGACTCCAAGCAAATCATCAGGAAATACATCTAGGAACTCATTCACTACAGGCACTGAGTATATAGAAGGAATCTCATGATCTAAATCATTAACACTCACAAGATGACACAATAACCCCTTGGACATCATTTTATTGGCCTTAAGGTTCGAAATCAAGGGATTAGGACGACTCGAGTTGTACCCTCCCAGACTAGCTCTTCTTCATTAGGGAAACGAAATCTCAACACTCTACTACGACAATCCATACAATTATAACAAATGTGAATCCAGTCCATGCCAAGAATAACATCAAAATCATGCATGGGTAACTCAACCAAGTCTGCACACATAGTCTTACCACTTACAACTTTTGGGCAATCCTTGTATACTCTATCAGTTCTTACATTTTCTCCTAAAGGTGTACTAACCACTATAGGATCATGCAGAATTCAGGAAATATCTCAAAAGTGAGAGCAATCAAAGGAGTTACAAAGGAAAGCGTAGACCCTGGATCAAGTAAAGCATAAACAGAAGTTGAGAATACTTGCAGCATACCTGTGACCACATCAGCGGACTTCTCCTGCTCCTCCCTGCCCTTCAGGGCATAGAACCTGTTCCTCTTAGGAGGCTCGGCTGCTGTTGTACCCTGTGGATTAGGCCTAGGCTGAGCATTACCTCCAGCCTGACCTCTATTCTGTGGGCAGTCTCTAACCATGTGCCCACTCTTACCACAACCGAAACAGGCATTAGTGCCCTGTCTGCACTCTCCATTGTGAGCACGGCCACATTTAACACAGTTCTTTATGGGGCACTGCATCTCACCTCCATTGCTTTTCTTGGGCTCAGGTCTGCCTCCTCTAGGTGTTGTACTCCTCTGAGAATTAGAGTTCCCAGAACTCTGCTGCCCCTTTTTGAACCTAGGTTGCTCACGGACGCCAAAATTGTTTCTGTGGCCTCCATGGCTGGGACCTGCTTGATCTTGAGTCTTAGGCCTCCTAGCATCACGAATGCCCCTCTTCTTGCGGATGTCCTCTACCTGCTGGACATGCACCATCAACCTGGAGAGGTCCATGTTATCATGGAGCATCGTAGACCGACACTCCTCCTCCAGATCTCCGTTGATTCCTGTGAGGAACCTGCTCATCTCGTCCCTGCTATTAGATACAAGGGAAGTAGCATACCTGGATAGTTTAACAAACTTCAGTACTCATCTCATCCTTGCTGTTAGATACAAAGGAAAGTGGCATACCTTGATAGTTTAACAAACTTCAGGGAATACTCCCTGACTGTCATTGATCCCTGCTTAAGGTTGATAAACTCCTCAACCTTTGCCTCCCTCATCTCCCTAGGAAATAATCTCTCCAGGAAGGCTGTCTTAAACAGCTCCCAAGTGACCGGAACTCTGCCCAAAGCTCGGCTATCCTGCCACATCTTGCACCAAGTCTGTGCTATATCCTTGAGCTGATAGGAAGCCAGCTCAGCCTTCTCAGTATTTGTGGCCCCAATCGCCACCAATATCTTATGCACCTCGTACACAAACTCCTGGGGATCCTCTGAAGCCTTAGACCCCGTGAAAATAGGAGGATTCATCCTCGTAAAATCTCTCATCCTGTCAGCCATGCTACAAACCGATGGTTTCTTCCTCTGAACATTCTACCGGTTGACCTGATCAGTCATGGCCTGGGAATGCATAGTGATGGCCTGTGCCATCTGGGCCAGAGATGCCCAGACCTCCGCATCAGTCAACACAGCTGGTTAACCGGCATAGCCACTCCTTCAGCTGGAACCTGGGGTGGAACCCGATTGTCCCCAGCAGCTGCTTCTCCTCTTCTCTGACCAATGGTTCTCATAGTATTCATTCTTTGAAAACAACAACGATTGATGTTAGACACGCTCATAACACCAAGAAAAATCAGACATTAGGAAAAGCACGATAAGATCAAAAGAAGGGAAATTTTCCTATGCATCATGCAGTCTCTAACTCAGGATAGTGGTGCACTTCACTATCATGACTTAGAAACTACTCAATGTGGTTGATGTGAACTTATTATTCTCGAATTTTAACCTAGCGCTCTGATACCAACTTTGTCACGATCGGAGTGTAGACCCCAGACGAGACCGGCATTGTTGACCTCTCAGAGGTCACAGACAAGCCTACTTATGTCATTCTTACTTCATCTAGGTTAATTTTAGCGGAAAATTAAAAAAAAAATTGTTTCTTAACATACATAAAGGTCATCTACTTACATTCATAATGTTCACAATCAATCATCTAACATTAAGATTATCAACTGAAAGAAATAGTTCAATACTGCATTAAATGTATAATTGCCGAAATGGCACCAATAGAATGTCTGAAATAAAAATGGAAAGAAAAACTAGTGGAACATACTCCACTAGCTAAAGCCTGCATCTAAGCTAGATAGTAACGGTAGACATCCTCGAAAGCATGAGGGCCTACCCAAGTCCGGATGAAAGCTCCACGTCCGGATAGCTACAACATCAACCTGTAAGCTCTAGCGTTCACCTGTGCCTGCACCTAAAAATATAGAGTTGTATGGGATTAGTACACACTTGTACTAAGTATGGGTATATGCAAGCACACACCAAGGACATGCATGAGTAATAATAGCTCTTTCCTAACAACATGATTATGGAAAGTCAAGTCAGTGGACTTGCCAAATTGGGATTAGGAAAGTCAGTGGACTTGCCAAATTGGGATTAGGAAAGTCAGTGAGCTTTCCAAATTTGGATTAAGAAATTCAGTGAGCTTTCCAAATTTGGATTAGGAAAGTCATGCCATGAGAGAAAAATGCATCATCATACTTATTATATTGCACACAACACATAACATCGTACACATAGCACATATCATATTACATATAGCACATAACATCTTTCATATCATTCATTCATATGCCATGAGACCTTGGGATCATGGACTTGACATTAAGACTTCCCAAAATGAGGGCTCAACATATGGGACCTCAACTAGGGAGCCTTCTTTAACAAACACAGAGTCTGCTACATTCATTCATACGTATTTCATTTCATTCGTTCATAAGCTAGTGTAAACACCAGCTATACCTAGGATGCAGTTTAAGACTCTCATCGGGTTTGCTGCGCAATGATCAAGAAAAACCTAGTGTTATTACTTGAGTCTAGCTAACCTCTTGATTATCCTATCCCAACACATTTGTTATCGTTCATTTCATTATGTGTATCATTTGAGGCTGGCCTCATTCATTCATTGGGAACTTTAACTTTAACCGACATAGATCATGTGAGCATCATGAAATCCAGTGTCTCCCCCACACCGAAAAGAGGTGGAATCACCGGCCAAAGTGACCCAAAACATGCTAGCGTAAATGGGAAATGAAGCCCGCCAGATCCCTATATTGGCAGTATAGGTTCGAATACTAGGAGATATAAGGAGACCTATACCCGGCATGTCGGACAGTCTCATCTCATGAGAGTTACGTGAACCTCCGTCCTTCCCGAAAGAAGGCATCACCGCTCATAGCTAGTCTATCGGTGCTCAGTATAAAGTTCCATTTCATTCAACTCATAGGGTCTATCCTTTATATAATCATCATCATAGCTCAATAAGAATTGCGTGCGTATTTTCCTTTCATTACAATTCCTACATATGTGAGATTAGCATATCATCATCATCATTTCATAATAAGGCACATAGGCAAGTCATAACCAACCTTATATCATTTCGTCTTAAGCATAATCTCACAATCACATAGTCAAGACATTTTGATTCAACATCATACCAACACCTACATAGGTTATTCACAAAGTATACTTCAATTGAACTACATCCTCAATAACAAGCCATCATAATTGAAGTAAAGGTTAGGATCATGAAGACTTACCAATTCTCCTTCAAAAGCCATCATCATGGTCTTACCATCAACCAACAAATTACATCCAATAATAGGTGTAGTACATCAATCAATAGTAATTAATATAAAAACTAGGTCAACTGCATCATCACTATCCCAATTAACATCAATTCATAACCTAGATTAGGGAAATTAGGTTTCATAATTCATCAAGAATTAGATCCAATCCAAACAATACTTTACCCTAGTAAATTCATACATGAATTAGAATAGATAAAACAAGTCTAATAATCAAATCATAATTCAATTCCCATCAATTTATAACCAAGATCCAAGATTTGGGAAATTGGGAAGGGAACATGATCAACATGAAATTGCATCAATCAACATCAATTAACAAACAATCTACACTTAATTAGTCATAGGCAATCACAATTAATCATCAATTTGAAGTTTAGAAGAAAAACCATTAGAATGGAAAAACCCTTGGAATAATGTAATTTAGAAATAAACTTTGAGAGGACCTCTTGGGGAAAGGAAACCCAAGAGTGAAGAACCCATACATTATTGAAGCTTAATCTACGAAATTGAAGTGAAATCCTATAGAAATTGACCTTCTTCTTCAAGATTTCTTCCTTCTTCAATGGAGGAATTGGGGAGAGAGAAAGTAGAAAGAGGTGAGAGCTTTTGGATTTTGTTTTGGGAATTGGGTTTGGGTTAGTGTAAAATGACCTAAAATGAACCTTAGGCTATATATAATCACCTCCTAAATTACCCAAAACACCCCTCACTTAAATGGTCTCTTTGTGAAGTCAAAATGTCAAAAATACGATTTTAACGGATCAGGGAAGTGGCTCTGCATCGCGGGGACTACACGCATTTTTATTTTTGAAAAAGTGAACTGAAATAGTGAGGTCCGTGTGGGATGCGTGTTGTACACCATCCCACCGATTCTTGACTTATGCTGGCTGCTTGGCAGCCTGCCCACTCATATTGGGGTCCTCCTCAAGGACCCTTCGGGTGGTCCTTAAGGCAAAATTATCAAACTTTTAAACCCTATATACTAAACTCTAACTATCCAAAGTATCTTTACAAGATTTAGACTTCATTTGACCCTGTGAAACCATCCCCAAATATAGCGATGTCAACTAGTTCAATTAAGCTAGTTTCCGGACGTCATGGACGTTCTTTAACATCTTGGATCTCAAACTTATTGGATGACTTATACAGATTATTTTAGGTCTTAAAATAGTATCTACACCCTTAGAAACTAATCTTAGGCTCTAGATTAGTTCTCGACTTTTCGAAGTGTTATAGTGTGTGTATGTGAAGTCAAAGCATGAGTTCTTCTAGTTGATGATATGTGTATCTAGTAGGCTATAGTGAAGTTCTGTGTATATTATTTGATTTTGAAGTATGAGGCTTCACGATGGATTATATAAGACTCATGATGAGTTATATGGATGATTTTATAGAAGTGTGTAGGATGACTTGCAAGTATACTATGATGTCTTTATGTGCTTCTTGAATGATATTCTATATGTGGTAAGGGAAAGTATATGTGTCTTGTTTTGGTACGTTTTATGTCCCTTACTTGATACATGAAGAATATGAATATGAATCTTTGACTTAGTAGGCTAAAGCACCTTGTTCATGAATGTATATGTATGAATGGGTTATGATCTTGAATATAGTAAAGAAGGACATTTATGTGGAACCTTTTAGAAAGAAGGTTATGATATCCTTGAAGTTGAAAGTCGTAATGGTATCCTTCTAGTGTGAATTATGGACTTAGGGTTGGTTGTATGGAACAACATGAAATCATCCATAGGAAAGTCATTGAGCTATCCTCATAAACATTGTAAGGCAACCCTAGGGTACCTCCTTGGTAAGGTGTACTATAATTTGGTTGTGAATTAGGTATGAAACCTCTTCATGTGCTTATTTATTGAATTACTCTATGAGAACAAAGGCAAGCACCAAATGAATATGCTTAAGAAGTTGCTCTAACTAAGATAACATTAGAGAACAAATAAACTCTTGATATTCCTTAACCATCTGCCTACATGTATGTGTTCTAGTTCTACTATTGGCTAGTAGAACACCCTTATCGGAGTAGGTTATGACTCCAGATTCCATGCCTAGCTAGTATGGTCTATGTAGGTTATTGTTTATCCTCATCATGTGGGATACATGCTACTGTTGGATAAGTATTATGAAGTTAGGTAGTGGAATGGGACGTTATCTAGACATTTCATGATTAGACTTTGAAGATGTTGGTGTGTGAGTACCCTAGGTCTTCTCCAAGAGCATTATGTGAAAGTCCTTAAGTGTTGAATGTCTCTTACATGGTCTAATTAATATAATGACTTAAGTAAAGTTATGTTAATGAAAAGGTATCTATCTAGAGTAGATTTGAGGATTTCTTAGGTAGGCTTGGAGAGGGTGTATGGGCATTCTCTTCATGTATTACATATGTGAGTCTTGGTGTAATTCTAGATAGGGTGTTTAATTAATGAAATGGGAATAATCTTATCTGAGGTAGTCTAAAGGATATCTTTGGTGTGTGTGAAGTGATTGTATGGGCGGTTGCTTCATAACTCACTCAAGAGAGGTTTAGAATAACCTTTAGTAGGAGGGTCTGATGTATGTGTGTTTTGATGTGTTATTGATGATATCTTGTGATATGTGGTTTATATGTGAAGTTGGTATGATATGTGGTTCTTCTACATTATGATATGAAGAGCATATTTTATACAAATGTCCGTTTCTCATGATTTTATGCAGTTTGTCATACTTAGTACATGCAATGTAGTAATTCCATACATTTTCTCTATCTCTAAAGTTGTAAGTGGAATTTGAGAGGATTACGTGAAGTGGAAGCTTGGATTAGTATTCTTTCAAGCAAAGTTGCGGTATATCCTCACTTTATTTGAGGACATTACTATATTTTGATTTCTTTCATTAAATGTATTGTAATAGACATTAGTTTTCTATATTCGTATTGTATGGGACATGTCCCAAGTATTCTTGAGTCTAAGAATGGCGTATGTTGAGACTTAGTGTTTTCCATCATTTTATATGAAAGATGTTTTGAAATATTATTCGTGTTAAAAGTTTTAATTTTGCACTACTATTCATACATGTATGCAATGAATAATGATTAAGGGCTTGTACAAGACCTCCGAGAGGTCAAGAACATCGTGTATCGACTCAAGAGTGTCATAACTTCTAGGGGTACTTTGAGTCATTACAGGTACACATTAAAAGGACTTGAATGGAGCAAACCATGAAAAATGGTTGGGGCAGGAGACCCTGGCCACTGCTAACGAGGGGCACCAGCCCCTGAACTTCAGAGACTGGATTTTGGCACATTGATGAGGCACCGCCCAAGCCCCTCTCGAATATCTGGGGCGTGTTATCCACCCCTATCCTTAAATAATCTGATAAATTTTTCTTTTCGTTTTCTGACCCTAATTCTGCATGAATCAATTTCTCTTGTCAAGTTATCCTTAGATTCAATTACCCAATAAAAATACACGAGAATCAACTCAAAAACCACTCTCAAACTTGATATATTTGTTTCAAGAATTCATCAAACCCTTTCTAATTCAAGAACGAAAGTAATACTTCAACAAACACTTATCAAGAACTCAAATTCATCAATTTGTATGGATGAATTAGAATATGTAAATCATGTATTGTGTGTGGATGAACAAACCCAACACTATAAAACTTACATACCTTGATTTGATGAAACAAATGCTCAATTCACAAGAGATCTCCTTTTTCCTTCCTTTTCTCCTCTTTTCCTCTCCTTGAATTCCTCTAAAAATTCTAAGCATAAATTAGGATTCGTAAAACTGACCCAAACATATTTGACACCAAAAAATTGCTAAAAAATCATTTTAATGTGATGGGGTAAAGAAAAGACCAGAATACCTCTCACTAATTCAGGTAACTTTCCTTAACAGGCCAACTTCAAAAGGGCATATCTCTCTCTTACGAGTTTAAAATTTAGTAAACTCGGTGGCGTTGGAAAGAGGGTTTATGAACTTTAATTTGAGGGTCATTTAACTAATCATGTATTGAAAGTTATGGTCGTTTGAAGTTAACCCAAAATTCACAACTTAAGCATAACTTGTAAATTTTCATATTTGCCTCGTTATAAATTAAACTCTTTCAAATTTACACACTCAGCATCCATATCACGCTTATATCGATTCCCGATTAAACTTCAGTAACTTCATTGGTGATTCATCACACTTCAAGGATAATATATGTCTTTTTTATTTTTGTCTTCACTTTAAGTTTTCAATTTTGTTAGAGTTAGTTGGGGCATGTCCCAGCAAATCAATTCAGTTAGAGGCTTTTCATACATAGTAGTAGATTCAACTTGAGTTGTTAGGTGTTGTCTCAATCATCACTAAACTCTTATTATATTTTATATATTCAGGTTAGCTAGTGTATTTCCCTAGTTTAGATATCCATTGTTTTTAGCTTCAATCTAGTATATGATTTACTTAGTTATATTCAAGTATGCTTGTTATATGCAAGACTCCAGGTTAGCTTAGGGTTACAATGATCCTAGATCTCGTATTACGTCTAGGAGTAGCCTTGTGGCGTGACAGGCTTTGACTTTAGAATTGTGACAATGGGTCCTCCTAACCTTGGGTAGTTGTCTTGGTATCTTAGTTGCTTGCGAATTTGATGTTTGCTTGTGTTCCAGGTACTTCTTGACATGGATTCTTAATTACTTCTTGTATCTTGTTTCAATTCCTTATTGCTTGTGTATCTATGTTAGTATATGTTGTTTAGTTGCTTGTGTTATACTCTCCTTATTACTTGTTGTATGTGCTTGTGTTATCGTTTGAGCTTGGTCAGTCGTTGTCTGCTGAGTACAATTTTGGTACTCATACTACACTTCTGCCCCCTACAGATCATGGATTGAGTTATCACAGTTGATTTGGAGTCTTGTGGAGCAGCTTGGTGTTTTGTAAACTTGGGTGAGCTCCTAGCATTTAGAGTTGTCGGTTTCCGTCTATTTTTCGCTAGGCTTAGTCTTTATGTTGTATTCAAAGACATCAATACTTATCTTGTATTTGTAGAAGTCGTGTGATCCTATTTTGATTAGATGTTCAACTATGAACTAATGTTAAGTCTTTAGATGGTTCCGATATTGTTTTGTTGATTATCCTTTCTTCGGTTGATATAATATTTTTGCATCTTAATGTTGGCTTCCGCTTGGTAGCTCGTTGCTTATGATTTCGGGATAAGGGTTAGGCTTACCTACTAGTGAGATGTAGTAGGTTTCATCATGACCAAAGCTATCGGGTCGTGACATCTTGCTAAAGTATTGAAGCATACATCCATGATACCATGAAAGTATATAAATATTCTATGAAGTATCATTACAGACTGAATCAAATAAAAAAAATCAGAAATAAAAAATTGAAAGAAAATTAACCGATAGGAAAAAAACTAAAAAATAAAATATAGAATGACCAAAAACATGAAATTAAATCGTGGTGAATAAATAAAGAATATTATTCTTTGAGAAAAAAAAAAGAATGAGAAAGGAAGAAAAATATACATAAAATAAAGAATTTAATAAATAACTAAATAATATGAAACTATAAAAGCAAACAATATTGGAGAAGAAAAGGACAAAAATAAGAACAATAAAAGCAAGAAAAAAATGAACTAGAGAAAATAAACGAATAAAGTTATAATGAGAAAAAAAGAAAAATAGCGTATAACATAAAATTTTAGTATGAATTAGATTGTGGTGTAAACAAGAAAATAAAGAATAAAATAATTTGAGAAAACACTAAATGAACAAAAATGTATTAAAAAGAGACACGAGATATAAAAAAAAAGGTAAAGAAAAACAAAGGAATTTTTTTTTAAAGGAAAAAAACAAAAGAAGAAAAGGAAGTATAAAAAATAAGTAGAGTATATATCAGATTATGGTGAAAAAAATAATAAATAATTTGAAAATTTCCAAATGAACAATAAAATGAAAAAAAAGAAGCAGAGAAATAATAATAATAATAATAATAATAATAATAATAAAAATGGGAGTTAAATAACTAAAGCTACAAAGAAATAGAATTACTTTTTTGGGCAACTTTCACATATAACAAACACAAAATTCATATTTGTATGTTATAACAAAGTTTGCATAATTGTACTCCGTGTCAAACATAAATATGTATAATTGGCTATACATATACAAAAAAACCAATTGTATAATTCGTTATACATATACAAAAGAAAGAAGTCGTATAAAAATCAATTGTATAATTTGTGAATGTATAAAACGAGAAAGAGAGAAAGACAAAAAAATATTGGGTAGGGGAATATTTATATTGTATAATTATAAGTGTATAAGACGAAAAATATGTATTTGCATGTGTATATACAATTTTCTGTCCCTTTATACAAACCAAAACACACTTTATACATTTCGTTTATGTTGGTATAAGCACTAGAGGCGAGGCTGACGAGCGGGATGTAGGAGAGTGGCGAGCGCGATCTGTGAGAGGGGAGAGAGGAAAACGAAAATATTTATGTGTATATATAATTTTTTCTCTCTTTATACAAACACAAACACATTTTATACAATTGTGTTTGTATAAAAGTGAGAGGGAGCGAGCGAGAGATGGAGCGAGAGAGGGAGAGTGGCGAGCGAGAGTTTGAGGGAGAGAGGTGACTGATAGACAATTTTCTACACAACACAACTAAATCAAAGTTTGATTATAGCATTTAATTTGATTTATTAGTTTGTTATTATATACAATTTTTCCTTATTTTTATAGTGAGGGAGCATTAATTTAAGAAGGTATATATCTGTAATTAGTATATTTTTATGGGACATATGTATAGTTTTTCCTCAATTTTATTATTCACGAGAGTCACACATTATAAGCCATTGAGAAAAGACTTAAATATGATACTGAATATAATGAAATTACTCATAAAAGGGAGTGGGACTGATAACTAATAAGTAATGAAGAGTTAAGATAATGCCGCCGACAAATTTTAATAATAATAGAGGCCTGTTAGTAGTTAGTGTTGGGAAAACGCGGACAAATACAAAAATATATATGGTAAAAGTAATGGGAAAAAAATGAGAAAATAATGCCAGCAAAATTTTTACGTGGAAACCCTTCTAAATAAGGGGAAAATCACGAGCCAAGAGGAGCAACTGATATCACTATAGCAAGGAATTTTACACTGTTTAGTCACGAACACAATACTCAAAGTGACTACTATACACTCAAAAGGAAAAACACTCTTTTGTTTCCACCTTACTAAAATATCACTCACACTCTATTTTTCTTCACAGATTACTTTTCTTGTATAGTCTATGGAATACCTCACTTTGCTCTCAAAATGAATTTTCTCTCTAACTTGGTGCGTTCTACAAATGAGCAAGAATGCTCTATTTATAGAATAAGAAAACTATACCTATGTCACTAATGACATAGGTAAATATAGCAAAGTAAAAAAAGGGTTGCAAATCTCATCAATTTGCCAACCATCAAATTTTCTCTTTTCAACTCTAATTACTATTCCTTTTTAACAATTACTTGTAGCAATTGAATAGAAAAAGTTAACCAAAAATATGGGATGGATTTAACAAATCTCCCCCTCCTGTCCCATTCACTCGAAGGAGGTATCTTCGTCTTCTTTAGAGATAGCTCATACCCACAAGTTCTTTGCATAACTCGAACTTGTCTTTCGGTATCGTCTTGGTCAGCATATCTGCAGAATTTTCACTTGTGTGGATCTTTTTGACGTGAAATGATTCACTCTCCACTTTCTCACGAATCCAATGATATTTGACATCGATGTGTTTTGATCTTGCATGGTACATGGAGTTCTTACTCAAGTCTATTGCACTTTGGTTGTCAAAATAGACAATATACCCCATCTGATTCAAACCAAGCTCTTGAAGAAATAGCTTGAGCCATATCATCTCCTTGCCTACTTCAGTATCCGCAATATACTCAGCTTCAGTTGTAGATAGTGCAACACACTTCTTCAACTTTGACTGCCATGATATAGCCCGTGAAAAAGTAAATAAATATCCAGTAGTGAATTTTCTGTTATCAAGGTCACCTGCCATATCAGCATATGTATAGACTTTCAAGGTTGGATTTGATGCTCCAAAACACAAGCACTCATTTGAGCTTCCTCTAAGATACCTGAGTATCCACTTCACAGCTTCCCAATGCTCTTTTCCTGGATTATCGAGAAATCTGCTGACAACACCAACTACATGAGCAATGTCAGGTCTAGTGCATACCATTGCATACATTAGACTTCTGACGACGAAGGAATATGGAACTTTGGTCATGCTCTCTTTTTAATCCCTAGATGTAGGGCACATCTTGTTGCTCAACTTCATATGACCAGCAAGAGGTGTACTAACAGGCTTAGAATTCTTCATATTGAAGTGATCCACTACACGTTCAATGTACTTCTTCTGTGATAAATAAATCGTCATTTTAGACGAGTAATTCTCATGCCCGAAATTCATTTGGCATGACACAAGTCTTTCATAGAAAAAGACTTACACAATTCATTCTTCAGCTCGTCAATCTTGAAAGTATTCTTGCCCACAATCAACATATCATCCACATACAATAGGAGGATGATAAAATTATTGTCAGAAAAGTTTTGTACAAATATGCAATGATCTGAAGAAGTCTTCTTATAGTCTTGCTCCCCCATAACAGATTCAAACTTCTTGTACCACTGTCTAGGAGCTTGTTTTAGGCCATATAGACTCTTTTTGAGTTTGCACACAAAATTTCTTTACCTTCTACTTTGAAGCTCTCAGGTCTTTTCATATAAATATCTTCTTCTAGGTCACCGTGAAGGAAAGTCGTCTTCACATCCATCTGCTCAATCTCTAAATTAAGACTAGCAGCCAAACCTAGAACTGTGTGAATCGAGGACATTTTCACAACAAGAGAAAATATTTTGTCAAATTTAATACCCTTCCTTTGACAAAATCCCTTAACAACCAATCTACCTTTGTACTTGGGATTCAAGTTGTGTTCTTCAACTTTAACTTTGAACACCCACTTGTTCTTCAAAGCTCTCATGCCCTTAGAAAATTTTACAAACTCATAAGTGTGGTTCTCATGTAGAGACTTCATCCCATCTTGCATGACTTCAATCAATTGATCCTTGTGCTCATTTTCCATGGCCTCCTCATAACATTCAGGTTCTCCCCCGTCAGTGAGTAACATATACTCATTGTGTGAATAACGTGAGGAAGGAAACCGCTGTCTTGTGGACCTACGAAGCTGAATATTTGATTCGTCCACAACTTCATGAGAAATAGAATCATCAATAACAATATCATTGTTATTTTCAACATCAAAATGTTGATTCAATACATGATTCTGGGTGTCACCATGATCATCAAGCCCAACAACATCATGCACACTTGTTTGAGGAACTTCATCATGATGAACTATACCATCAAAACATGAAGATTCTACCTTCTCCGCTTTGTGAATATCTTAAATTGTTTGATTCTCCATGAAAATAATATCATGACTTCTCACAAGTTTCTTTTGCAATTGGATCATATAGCCTGTAACCGAATTCATCAAGGTCATATCCAATGAAGATGCACTGCCTTGTCTTGGCATCTAACATTGATCTCTCATCTTTCGGCACATGTACAAAAGCTTTGCAACCAAATACTCTCAAATGGTCATAGGAAACACTCTTTCCATACCAAACACTATTTGGTACATCACTTTGCAAAGCAACAGCAGGAGATAGATTAATAACATGTGTACCGGTCAATAAAGCCTCACCCCAAAATGATTGGGCAACTTTGCATCAGAAAGAAAACATCTAACTCTTTCCATCAAGGTCCTATTCATTCTCTCAGCGAAACCATTAGTCTGAGGAGTCTTCTAGTGTGTAATACCTTGATGCTTGCAGTATTCGTCAAATGGTCCACAATATTCACCACCATTATCAGTACGAATACATTTCAGTTTTTTTCCAGTTTCTCTTTCAACTGAAGCTTGAAACTGCTTGAAGACACCTAACACTTGGTCTTTAGTCTTCAAGACATAGGCCCAAAGTTTTCTCGAGCAATCATCAATAAAAGTGATAAAGTAGAGCGCACCACCGAATGTCTTTGTCTTTATTGGACCACATAAATCAGAGTGCACCAACTCAAGCAACTCAGTCTTTCTCGAAGGAGAGTAGGACTTAAAGGAAACTTTATTTTGTTTACCAGTCAAACAGTGCTCACACTTTTCTAATTTAGCACTTTTGAAATTTGATAAAAAGTTCGTCTTGGCTAGAACATTAAGTCTTTTCTCGCTAATGTGTCTAAGTCTCTTATGCCATAACATTGAAGAGTTATCACTCTCAACTGCATTCACCATATCAACACATGTAGAGGCCGTAGTCCAGTATAGACCATGACGTTTGTTACCACGAGCCACAACCAAGGAACCTTAATGAGCTTCCATTTTCCATCATCGTTGGTACTAACATATCCTTCATCATCTAAAACACAAACAGATATTAAGTGCAGACGAACATCAGGAGCATGTTTCACATTGTTCAAAATTAGTTTAGTTCCAACACTAGTTTTCAAACAAACTGTACCAATGCCAACCACCATAGAAACAATCTCATTATCCATATTCAAGGTTCCAAAATCACCAGGATTATAGGATGAGAAAAAAACCTTCCTTGATGTCACATGAGATGCGGCACTAGTGTCCACAACCCAACTTGACTCATCAGAAGCCATATTTATCATATCCGCATCAAGGACAGTAACAAGATCTTCAGTGGTGATGGTGGCTAGGCAATTTTCATTGCTATCTTCTTTAGTTTCCTCTTTGTTTTTGTTCTCCCTCTTCAACTTCCTGCAGAACTTCTTTGTGTGCCCTTTCATTCCACAATGATAGCACTCAATATTCTTAAGTTTGCCTCTGGATTTGCTCCTATTTTTTTCTATATTCTGAGAACCACGAGTTTTGTTTCTCCCCCTGGGGCCAGTTATCAGGACATCCGACGAAGAGAAACCTTGAGTTTTTCTTCTCATCTCTTCGTTCAAGACACTACTCTTAGAGGAATCCATAGAGATCACACCATCCGGAGCAGAATTTGACAATGAAGTTCTAAATGTTTCCCAAGAGTCTGGTAGGGAACCAAGTAGAAGCAAGCCTTGAATTTCTCCATCAAATTTGATGCCCATAGCTGATAATTGGTTCATGATCCCCTGAAAATTATTCAGATGGTCTGTCATCGGAGAACCATATGATACTTTAAGCTCAACATCTGCTTTATTAAGAACATTTGTTTATTGCCATTCTTCCGAGCATACAAACTTTCAACATGCTCCCATAGGGTTCGAGCATGTGTCTCCCCAGAAATATGGTTCAACACATTATCGTCGACCCATTGCCTAATGAATCCACAAACCTGTCTGTACAACAAATTCCACTCTTCATTCGTTTTGTTATCAGGCTTTACAGTGGTAAATACTGATTTGTAAAAATTCTTGACATAAAGCAGATCTTCCATTTTGCCCTTTCAAATGGAATAATTAACCCCATTCAAAGTAACCATTCTACTTGTGTTGACTTCCATTGTTTCCCCCCCAAAATATAATTATCGCAATTCAAAGTAAATCTTTTCAGATGTGGAAGTTCAGACTGTGCTGCAACCATAGAGCATACTCAGATATAACCTTGGCTCTTATACCAGTTTGTTGGAAAAACATGAACAAACATAAAAATATATATGGTAAAAGTAATAGAAATAAAATGGGAAAATAACGACACCTAGAATTTTACGTGGAAACCCTTCTAAATTAGGAAAAAACCATGGGCCAAGAGGAGCAACTGAAATCACTATAGTAAGAATTTTACAGTGTGTAGTCACGAATACAATACTCAAAGTTACTACTATACACTCAAAAGGAACAACACTCTTTTGTTTCCACCTTACTAAAATATCACTCACACTCTATTTTTCTTTACATACTATTTTTCTTGTATAGTCTATGAAATACCTCACTTTGCTCTCAAAATGGATTTTCTCTCTAACTTGGTGTGTTCTACAAATGAGCAAGAATGCTCTATTTATAGAAGGAGAAAACTACACCTATTTCACTAATGACATAGGTAAATATAGCCAAGTCAAAAAAGGATTGCAAATCTTACCAATTTGCCAACTACCAAATCTTTTCTTTTCAACTCTAATTACTAATCCTTTTTAATAATTACTTGTAGCAATTGAATAGAAAAAGTTGATCAAAAATATGGGATGGATTCAACAGTTAGTACGTAGCGTGATTGAACCAAATATTTTATGATGATGATATAAATAATTCTAGTTATTAACGGATCACGGCAAAATCATTTATGAAAATTCAATGAAATATTTTTTAAAAAATTGAGTACTAAATTTTATTGAAAATGTGAATACATCATTGGATATACATTGATGACCAAATGAAAGAGGAAAGCAAATAAAATGTAACTAGAAAGAAACTTTGAGTTGGGGATAAGCACATAGAAGTTAAGTTTCATCTAAAAGGAGAGTCACTTGTTCACACATATATTTATCTGGACTTTAAACTAACTTCCAAATTAGTTTTGATTTATTTATTTCCATTCACATAATTTACTATGTATACCTTTCTCTATCAATGTTCTCCAAGATATTCTCAACGACATAAACAAATGGGGCAAAGTTTTACAAAAAAAAATATTGTCAAAAAGACACATCATGTCTTATTTAGATTATCATCTTGTAGTGTTGTGTGATTGGGAAATATAAAGCGTTAATAGGTGTTTGGACGTGAACTTCAAATTATTAATTCGGATTATATTACTTTTAAACTGAAATTATATGTGTTCATAAGTTTTCCAAATAAATTCTAATTTTCTCATTATCTTAATAACTTGGAATCTGTTAAAAAGTAGACTTTTCATATTTTAATCTATTTTTTTTATTTTTTAATTTAACTTTCCTTGTGAAATATCTAAGGATTATAAAATTTATTTTTTTATTTTCTTAAATTTTATGTCAAGTCAAAATCAGTAAAGAAAATGAATAAAAAAGAGAGTATTAAAATTTCTCTCAATTCTGCCTAATTTAATGATAACAAAAGATTTTTCGCTGTAACACCAACTAACTTTAGGATTGTTTTTTTTTATGAAAAGGGGAATGTGGGTTGGCTATTTTTTTTTTTTGTAATAAAGATGAGTTTTTTTGTATTATTTTTCAAAATCTAAAATTATGGGGCTAACTTTTAAATTATAGAAAATTTAGAATTAAATTCTACCTTTGAAGTGAATTTGAGATTTTAGATCCAAATTTCAAGTTGAAAGTTTTATTGAGAATATGATATGATAAATAAACGTTTATATAAAATTAGTATGTGGAAAAAAATGAATGTACAAAGCATTTTAATCTAAAATTGTTTTTTATAGAGAGAATTTGAGAGCATCTCCTTCACTCTGCTAATTAAGTTCTCCACAT
The DNA here is from genome assembly GCA_016801875.1 of Solanum sitiens. Lineage (NCBI taxonomy): Eukaryota > Viridiplantae > Streptophyta > Magnoliopsida > Solanales > Solanaceae > Solanum > Solanum sitiens. Next base: position 328,463 of record JABWTJ010000131.1, on the reverse strand, counting down.
ACAAACTCCATTAACTAAAAGATAGATGAATTTGACAACAACAATTCCCAAACCAATTGATTTTTATTTTCAAATATATACAAAATAAAAGCATAAAATATTAAATTCTTGTTCAATTAGATCTGAAGGTACAAATATCATTATTAGAATGTTGACTAATGGGAAGGAAGAGGCTAAACTGCTTATCCTCAAATGAATGGTGGACGATTTTAGAGAGGCTTATTCCTTTTGTGAGTAGGTCTTCCATAGGAATTTTCTCCTTCAAATGAAACATCATTAGATTTGTTGAATGAACCTGAAAGATGTGCATAAAGATCAACAACTCTTCTGATGTTGTTGTTGAGTTCTCTAATTAAACCAACATTTCTGTTCAGGGATTCTCGACTCATGATTCTGATTAATCTCATCGATTAACAGCCTATTTTCCAATATATTTTGAACTTGAACAAAACTCTTTTGACATGTCTCAAAAACTAATTTATATATGCACCAAGAACCCAAGATATATTATATAAAATATATTATAAATAATATTAAAGAAATAATCATTTTAAAACAACTATTGGAAGAATATTACAATAAATATTATTATATTTTACTATGAATTCCGCACCTCACAAAAATGGTTATATCTAGAATATATTATAAATAATATTAAAGAAATAATCAAATTAAAACAACTATTGGAAGAATATTACAATAAATATTATTATATCTTACCATGAATATTACAATAAATATTATTATATTTTACCATGAATTCCGCACCTCACAAAAATGGTATCAGAGCTATGGATAATGAGAAATATAAAAAGAAACATATTAGTAGAAAGATAAGAAAAATAAGAAGAAAATTAAACAAATTATATCCAGAATATAAACAACTCAATATTACAAAAACTAATAACAAAGAATTAGAAAAATTGATAGATATTATTTCTAGAATAGAATATAAATATATCAAATATTTAAAAATACAATGAATAACGAATATAGACATATTTATATATATGTGTACTTGGCTATAGTATTAAGGAAAAGGCAGAGTAAAACAAGCGTTGTGAATTTGTGATAAACTGGTAAGTACTCATGTATTTTTAAATAACAGATCTCGACTATGAGCTTTTTTGGATATAGAGTCCGCCTTTGTTAGATGTATTTATCTTTTAATGTAGATTTTTCGACGCGAATCCAAATTTAATCTGTCTCTAACATTGGATAAAATGAAAAAAAAAAAAAAAAGGAAAAGGCAGAGAGAGAAAAGAAGATAAGGTATTTTGAATTGTTTATTTAAAGACAAAATGTACATTAGACAATATCTCAACTTCAAATTATGACTTGACCTACCTTATAGTATAAAGGGGATCATATAAATAACATGGTTTATATAATATATGAGATGAGTAAAATAAAGCAGATCCCATTTTCATAAAGAGATCCTTTTAGTGCGTACCCTACGATATCTAGGATAAAGCCCTATGCTTAGACTTTCAAAACAATAATATTATATTATATAGATTAAAATTTTGTAATTTGAATTGAGAATTTATAAATTGTGTTCAACTCAAATTAGGATTTTTGGAGGCTACTCAACTCTAAATTCTAGTTTATACCTATAAAATGGTACTAAATTCTTTTAAAATGAATCTCAAATATCCCGTAAACTCTGATATATTTTTACAAATTAAGATCTCGAATATTCCATAAATTCATAAAATATTAGTGTAGAGGTCAAATCTAACGGCACCATAATCATGGATAAATTTTATGAGAGGACAATAAAGGAAAGAACAAAATTATACCCGTAATCTTGATGAATAAAATTATTTTTCTTAATATTTTTTGAACTTATAATTGATTTTCTATCACTTTAAAATTTATTACAAATATATATATCTTATAAAATCTAAATATAATATTCTATTTTAGACAAATTAAATAATAAGATTTCTCTAATAGATAAAGTGCAACACAAAAAATTATTAAATATTAGACAAAATAATCAGATCAAACATGATAACTATATATATTATATTACATTATAAGAAAGGGGAATAACACAGACGTCTCTGCTAACGTGTGTGCTTCCCGGAATTTCTACTATAGCTTGAGGACTTTTTTGTCCTTTACATTTATTTTATTGCTTCTAATGTTCAGTTTGTTGCAATATTTACAGACTTTTTTGAAATTCTGTGACATAATTAACCTTTGATTTCATCATGTATTGGATCTACCAATACATACTATGGGTCCCACCCAACACGTCCCCTTCATTTTTTTTGTATGACCTTTTTGGGGTAAAATTATGGGAAAATTACCTGAATATACACCTTTAATTTATATATTCACAAAATATTACTACTATTTTAAAAAATACAAAGATTCTTATTTTCCCCCAAATCTAAACTACCAATACATTATTTTTTTTAGAGTCCTAAACAATTAATTTTCACCCCTAAATTTACTCCTATATTTTTTAACAATAACCAAACCCATTAAATCCACTCCCAAAGTTTCACCGTTAATTTCTCAACCAGTTCGTCTTTCCAATTTTGAATTTCAAAATTGGGCTCTGTCCGCCATATCAGTTCAACAAAATTCGAATAGGTACTATCTTCATCTTCAATTTTTTATTTTCGTTCTTCGATTTTTTCTAATGCTTCATGGATCATCCGTCATGTATTATTGGGATTACTCAAATAGTCACATCAAACACTAATCAAATCTCTGTTTATGAAGATCCTAAATTGGCTGAAAACTGATCTAAGATCTTGCATAATCTTCTACAATGGCTAAGCAAAGTTTCAAGAAGTCAAAAACCAAAAAAGAGGCACATGCAAAGACACCCAAGAAGAGGGGTAAAAGTTTGTCATCGCCATATCCAGACCTCCACTGCCACCGATATGTATTTTTATTTTATTTATATTTTTTATAATTGTTTTTGGTCACATACAATGAGTTTTGTGTATTATTAGAAAAATTATTTTTAATTAAAAATATTTATGTATATGTATTAGATTCTTCATTTGATACACAAAAATCTAATTTTTGGTACATTTTGTTTATTTCTTATGACTAATGTATCAAGAAGTTATAATGAAGAAAAATAATTTATAAATGTTGATATTTATCATTAATTTATAAAAAATTGATTTTTTTTATCATTTATTCATTTTACGAGATAAAACATATTTGGTCATGTTGTTGTTGTCAAAAGTGTATGTAAGTTTAATGTTCAAATTATAGGATTATATGTATGTTACAGAACAACATAACGTTCATCAGTTGGCTTATTATTTCTATTAAATATCATTTTGACTTATTTATAATCTGTAGTTAGAATTATGTATCAAGTACAATTGTACATTTTATATATCATATTAAAGCTTATTGTTTCTGTTAAGTATCAATTTGACTGATTTATATTCTGTAGTTAATATTATGTATCAAGTACAATTTCATATTTTATGTATCATGTTAAAGCTTGTTGTTAATATTAAGTATCAATATGACTGATTTATAATTTGTAGTTAGAATTATGTATCAAGCACAATTTACATTTTATGTATCATGTTAAAGCTCTAAATTTTTTATTAAGTATCCTTTTGACTGATTTATGATATGTCGTTAGAACTATGTATCAAGTACATTTTTACATTTTATGTATCATGTTAAAGCTTGTTGTTTCTATTAAGTATCAACATCTTTTTTTCCAATTGCAGATTATGAATTATGTAGTTAAACAGATTCCAAAACACTCTCTTAAGTTTGGTTGTACTTACAATTCAAATATATTAAGAGAGTTAGCGTTCTCAATAGGGGATGAGGCTATCCAATTATTTAAGGATACTATATTTGGTTCATATCTGAATATTCCTAAATGCAATAATCAAGGACAGATCACCAAGTGTTTACTTCTTTTAGAGGCGGAGCAAGACAATCTAGCCGGAGAACTTCACATTCGCCATGCTAAAGGAAATATCTTAACCTTTGCTATAAAAAAATTTGCGATTATTACTGGATTGAAATGTAAAGGAAATATTAAGGATTTCACATATCCAAATTAAAAAAAGAAGTAGGCTAGTTCAGAGGTATTTTCCTAGGCCTGATTATAATATAAACAAACAACGTCTTGTATATAGATTCGTATTGGATGGTTGGGATAACATCGATGATGAAATTCAGATGGCTATTATGTTTTTATACACACTTTTATATTATCTCAACTTGGTACTGCAGCAATTTCAATTAAAGATTTTTTAATGGTTGAAGACGGCAGTTATCGGCAGTTTCCGCGGGGACAAGGGGCCTTCAGCAGGTTAATGAATTTACTATAAGAAGAGTTCAAAACTGAGAAAAAAATGTATCGCTTAAATGGTATGCCATACGCACTTAATGTATGGGTATATGAATGTGCATCTGTGTTGGATAATGAGATAGCGGTTAAACAACAAAATGTTATTCCAAGAATCTGCAATTGGAAAGTTGTGGCTGAAAAGCCTAAATTTGAGATGTTTATGAAAAGCATTTTTGCGGAGGTAATTAATATACACCTTTTTAGTATTTTTTTATAGTTCTCGATTTTTTTTTTGTTGCTTGTAATCATGATTCAACATTTTGTTTTACAGAATAATTGTACTAATATTCAACCAACTGACGAGGAAATCACAACACTTGAGTTACCTCATACCATTCACGTAACTCCTACTGAATCTGGTACGTCAAATGTTAATATTGAGGTTGGGCAGCCACAAGAGGTTCCTGGATTTGAAGAATTTTCATCCAAACCACCGGATCAATTGTTAAGGAGATCAATACGAGTCTCTAGCACATGATCTACCCCACCACCGAAGAGAAGTAAGGTGGTACATCCACATAAAACTAAGGTTTCTAAAGCCACACAACCAGAAAGCAACCAAATCAGCATGTTCAAACTCCAGATTTACCAACGTCGAAAGCTGGCAATGTATCTGGTGTTCCTCATAATTCAGATATTCGAAAAATAACTTTTAAAAATTCACAATTATAGGTACTGAAGCAATACTTGAAGGATTATGTGAGTATTATAATCATATATCTATTTGTAAAAATCATATATGTTTTATACTTCTAATTTTTTATTATGAATTCCTTAAAACATGTGTAATTTGAGTTTAGGTTGACCAACAAGTTTGTTGTGTTACGGAGTTATAAAATAAAATAACTCTGAGTTGATAAAAGTTGTTAGACTCGAAAGAAAACAAAATTGAAAAGGTATTATTTTTTCATTTGTTTGTTTGCCTTTTCATATAATACAATTGTTGATTTTTTTTTGTGCTAAAAGATAATGTTGATCAACAACCCGTTTCACCTATACACATGGATTTTTCAATTCATGATCAAGATATTGGTGGATCTACTATTGATGTTGAAGAACATGTTACTTAGATCAATCTTGAAAAGGTATGTATCTGATACATAATGTCACACCCGTAGAGCACACCACGGATGTAGATAAGCGTCGTCGTCCTCTCAAAGGACTCAGATAAGCCTTTAGCATTCGTCATAACATGTGATTAGTAAAATTGCGGAAAAATTAAAACTTTTAACATAATAATGAAGTATACTTAGACTTCATACTTAACATACATACACACATACGAAAGTCTAGAAATCTGTCACATATATATAAAACCATCTAAGAGTGCAAATCTGGACTTAGCCAATAATAGTCAATATTCCATATAGGCCTTAATACAAAAGAATCCAAAGAACATAATGGAAATAACGTATTCTAAAACTACTAAGTCTTCATAGGCTGGAATATAAATTATAGCGTCCCGAACATGAGGACCTACCAAGACTTGGAGAAAAAGTTCTAAGCTTCTTCAACTCGATCTGCTTAAGAACAATCTCCTAGGACTTACCTTAGAGTCAACTTGTGCAATGTCTAGGTAGAGTCCCATACCCCTACCTATACTAAGCAAACTATTCAAGTCACCGTAGTCAACGTTCATTTACTTGTCTTTCATTTTACATGAGGGAACATTTGCCTTAACCGACATAGACCATGTGAGCTAAACATGGAATCCGGTGTCATAAAACCCCACACCGAAAAAAGGTGGTCTACCAGCTAAAGTAGAACCTAAAATGACATAGCTTTCTAGGTGGATCCACTAGCTAGTATCCTATGGTGGCAACATAGTTCAAGAACTAGGAGATGTATTAGAGACCCATAGTTCCACATTTCATGGCAGCCTCAATCTCATGAGAATCATTGTGAACCTACCTTCCACTAGGGAAGGGACACTTCTCATATCTAGTTCATCGGTGCTTAGCATAATTCCCTTTCTTGAATAACCTTTAAGTTGTCTTTTATCATAAATTATCATAGGTCATAGGAGATTAACTCCTTGTGTAACATGATCATGATGTCTTTTAGATTAGATGAGAATTTTCTTTCATCATAACCCTTCATATGTGAGATTAACATAACATAATCACCTTGTGTAAAGCATATAAGGGATATCATAATCTTGCATTTTCGTATTCTTATCATAGTCTCATAAGTAACATGTTCATATCCCAACATATACATATAGCAACATCATACTTACTTTTCATAACATAGCATCATATGTTATAGGCTAACATAAACATTTGAGAGTAATCACACTTACAAGACTTACCTCTTGCTTCCAAGAACCTTATTCATCTTACAATATTCATAATCATACTTAGTGAAATACTCAATGGCATAATCAAGAACAACTCATCAAATCATATACAAGATCAATGCATAGTGTAGGAGAAAGGAAATGGGTCGTTAAAGGGTTCATTCAAACCTTAAATTTCAATCCTAACGTTTACATATTATCAAATACAAGAAACAACCCATTCGAAACCATCACTTAGAGAAAGATCATATATCACACGACATTCAAACATTATCAATCAATACTCTACAATTCGTGTGAAATTAAACATAGAAAACGTTTACTTTTCATTGAAAATCATAAATCTAGGGTTAGGAACAAAATCCATTTTGTAGAGTAAAACCCCTAGTATTTGAAAGGACCTATTGAGGAAATAAATCCCAAGATTGAAAAACTCATACCTTATAGATGAACAATCCACAAAAATATGATTGGAAACTTCGAAACCTTCGTCTTCTTCCTAAAGCTTTTATTGTTCTTCAATGGAGTTTCAAGAAGAGAGTGTTTTTGAGAGTTTGAGAGAGATTTCGTTTGATCTGATTTGGGACTTGAAAAAGTGGTCTAAAACTGATCTAAAATACATATATAGTCGTCCTATGAATTACCCAAAAGACCCTCCACTTAAATGGGTCTTTTTAATAAGTTAAATTACCAAAAATACGACTTTTATGATTCTGGGAAGTAGCTGCGCGTCGCGGGGATAAATCCCATTATTTTTTATTTATTTTTTAGCTGAGACAGAGAGGTGAGGTAAGCCTCGCATCGCGAGGCTGCCTCTCAAATCTTGGAGGCAGAACACCTCGTGTTCCCTGTTTGTCGCACACTACATGTTCCAATCTTGATCGCGCAAGCTGCTTTGGCAGCCTGCCTACCCATGTTGGGGTCCTCCCCAAGGACCATTCGGGTGGTCCTTGGGGTGTCGTTATCGAACGTTTGGACCCTTTGTACTAGATAATACTTATCCATGGTCTCATTACATGTTTTGGACTTCATTTGAAACCTCTAAACCATCACTAAACATAGGGACGTCAACTAGTTTGAATTAGCTAGTTTTCGGACGTCAAGGTCTTTCTTTGTCGTTTTGGCTCTAAGCTTTTGCAATTGAGTTTATTACATTAATATAGGTCAGGAAACATCATTTTAAGCATTATAAAATAGATTAAGCTCTAGTATAAGTCATGGCATTTCCGGAGTGTTACTATCACTACCGTAATCTAGACCCCAGACGAGACCGGCGTCGTTAACCTCTCAGAGGTCGCAGACAAGCCTACTTACGTCATTCTTACTTCATCTAGGTTAATTTTAGTGGAAAATTTGAAACTTTTTGTTTCTTAACTTACTCATTAAACATTCTAATCATTACATAATTGTTCACCATCAATCATCTAATATTAAGATCATCAAATGAAAGAAATAGTATAATATAGTAAATAAAGATGTACTTGCCAAAATGGCACCAATACAATGTCTGAATAAAACAGGAAAGAAACGCTAGTGGAACATACTCCACTAGCTCAACTCTAAAACTAAGCTAGAATATAAATGGCAGCATCCTCGAAAGCATGAGGGCCTACCAAGTCTGGATGAATGCTCGACGTCCGGATAGCTTCAGCGCCAACCTGTAGCTCTAGCGTCCACCTGTGCCTGCACCTAAAATTGTAGAGTTGTATAGGGTTAGTACACACTTGTACTAAGTATGGGTATATGGAAGCACACACCAAGGACATGCATGAGAAAAGATAGCTGTTCCTAACAACATGATTATGGAAAGTCAAGTCAGTGGACTTGCCAAATTGAGATTAGGAAAGTTAGTGAACTTTCCAAATTTGGATTAGAAAAGTCAGTGAGCTTTCCAAATTTGGATTAGTAAAGTCGTGCCATGAGAGTAACATGCATCATCATAATTATCATATTGCACACAGCACATAACATCATCCACATAGCACATATCACATAGCATACAGTACATAACATCTTTTATAATATCCATTCCTATGCCATGAGACCTTGGAATCATGGACTTGACAGTAAGACTTTCCAAAATGAGGGCTCAACATATGGGACCTCAACTAGGGAGTCTTCATTAGCAAACACAGAGTCTGCTTCATTCATTCATACGTACTTCATTTCATTTTCGTTCATAGGCCAGTGTGAACACCAGCTATACCTAGGATGTAGTTTAAGACTTTCATCAGGTTTGCTGTGCAATGATCAAGAATAACCTAGTGTCATTACTTGAGTCTAGCTCACCTCTTGATTATCCTATCCTAACACCTTTGGTATCATTCATTTCATTATGTGCTTCATTTGAGGCTGGCCTCATTCATTCATTGAGAATTTTAACTTTTACCGACATAGATCATGTGAGCATCATAAAATCCAGTGTCTCCCCCACACCGAAAAGAGGTGGAATCACCGGCAAAAGTGACCCAAAACATGCTAGCGTACATGGGAATTTAACCCCGCCAGATCCCTATATTGGCAGTATAGGTTCAAAGACTAGGAGATATAAGGAGACCCATACCCGGCAAGACGGACAATCTCATCTCATGAGAGTTACGTGAACCTCCGCCCTTCCCGAAAGAAGGCATCACCGCTCATAGCTAGTCTATCGATGCTCAGTATAAAGTTCCATTACATTAAACTCAAACGTCATGGAAGCTGGCTTCTAGTATGAGTACATCATAGCTCAATTGATGATTTCTCATCTCATCATTAGTATTAAGTGTGTTAATCTCAATACTTTCATTAGAGTGTTCATAGAGACTGGTCTCTTCATTAACTTTACACTCTCATAGGTGAGTACGTTTTGGTAACATTTACTTAGGCTCATTTGAGATTGTTCTCATCTTTTACATTAGCCTCATATCATGTTGTCACCACATTCATTAACATTAGCACATTTGCTCTTCATAATTACTCACCCCATTTTTACATGAATGTTCATTTCATCATATACCAATATACTTGGCCACTTGTGTGTTTCATACTCTTACTTAACCCTTCTAGGGTTTCATCATTTCATTACATAATAATCGTTTCATCGTATGCCAATGCACTTGGCCATTTAGCGTGGTTGACACTCGTACTTAACCCATTCTAGGGTTACTTCATTTCATTACATACATCTTAGGTTCACTTATTTTTAAACGTATGCTAGACTTATGGGTCTATACATACAAGCCATGTGGCTTCATTCATAGTTCGTTAAGTGAATCATACATTCCTAAGATTATATAGTACAAGACTTATATATCTTGTATATGTGCCAAGATCTTGATTTCAATCTAAGTAGGTGGCATTATTCTCGAACATTTAATTCACGTATGACTTATGTATTAATACGGAAAATTGGGCAAGGGAACCCAAGTTCGAATCACTTGGACAACCTTTACATTTTCAATGATTTTATTTTTAGTTTTCATGACATTGGGACTCTAGATCAAACCCCAACATCAACATTCTATCTTTAATTTTCTCCTTGGTTTTCCTCTTAATTTGGCCGAAGGGTTGTGGGATCGAACCCCCACAACCCCTTTTATTTTTCATTTAAACTCTTATTGATCCTTTTCGCCTAAACCAAGAGGTTGTGGGATCAAACCCCCACAGCCTCCTTATAATTACTTTTAATTTCGCTAGAGGCTGTGAGGTGGTGGGTTCGAACCCCCACAGCCTCCTATTTTATTTTTTTATTAAAATCCACTAGGCTAGGCGTTTTGGCAGTGAGGTTGTTGGATCGAGCCCCCACAGCCTCACTTTATTTCTCTTAATTATTTCGCCTTCTCATTTCCAGCCTTGAGGTCGTGGGTTCGATTCCCACGCCTCACATTTTCCTTTCTTTAATTTTTTTCTTCTCTCATTCGCAGCATGGAGGTCGTGGGTTCGATCCCCACGCCTATCATTTATTTATTTAATTCTTGTCCTCTTCTTCCTCAACCAGTAGGCCCTATTTTGATTCCCTCAGCCCCCTTTTTCTTTTCTTTTTTCGCGAATTACAATTGTCACTAGGGTGAGGTCACGGGTTAAAATCCTAGTGACCTCATCCCTTTAACTTTTACTTAAATTTCCAGATTTTGTTCATCAACATTTTACCTAAATTAAACTTACAAGATGCTGGAAATTCTAGCCATTTTTCAGCTCATATTCATTGACATTTTTGCTTGATTCATAGGGTACATTTATAGACCCTTTAAACACATTTTTAGGTGCATATTTCATAGGTTCAATTGGCTACAAGATTGTTACTCAATCAGCCACATTTCCTTTAATGAACATCACGATTTTCATGGATTTATTGATGTACCGTGGTTTCACGGTATTTCTAATGCTTTTTCCTTAAGTTAAGTGTGTGTCGAAAGCCTTTTTGTGTTGATTTTTATGTAAGTTTCTCTTTGTTTGCAGAAAATCTGTCCAAGGATGAACGCGGGAGTTTTTGAGAATGAAATGCAGAAGAGACCACCTACGGAATCCATGACGGTCCGTCGAGGCTGTGATGGTCCGTAGGTGGCATCGTAGTGAAGGGAGAAGTTGCTGAAGGAAAATGGGGAAGTCTGACCAAGTGTGGGATTACGGAAGTCCATGACGGACCGTCATAGCCACGACGGTCCGTCCTGCTTGTTCGTCGTGATGATCAGAGAAGTAGTCCTAGTACCCAAATTCCAAGAAGTTCAATTGGAACGAACACCTTCGATGGACCGTCGTGCTTGAAACGGTCCCTCATACCTGTCCGTCGAGGGGATTGAAGAAAGCAACAGAAGAATGTGTGAAGTATGGGACGACGGAGGCTATGATGGTCCGTCGTGTCCATGACGGTCCGTCACGTGGTCCGTCGACCCAGACGCGTTTGGACAGATTTTTAGTAAATAGAATCCTTATTTGATTAGATTTTGTTTTTATTATAAATAGTTGGAAAAACCTCATTTTTGGGGTTAGACTTTCTGGATAATTTTTAGTTTTTAGTTCTTCTATTATAGTATTGAATTCTCGATTTTGAGAATTAAGATACTTTTTCGGGAATTGATTGTTGGTGATTTTGTTGATTATTCAAGTTAAATTCTGGGAACCTATTCGTTTTCATAAAAGTAAGTGCATTATTTCTTCCATTAACAATATGAATTGTGTAATTATGAACATGGGTAACTAAACCTCATAGCTAGGGTTGTGGGAACCATGGGTGAATAACAAGGTAAAAATCTAACTTAAATAACAATTCTAGAGTGGTGTCTTGCATGTATTGATAATTCTTTCGTGTAGAAGTGTTTTTAAAGGATGGCCAACGTTAGAACTCGCCTTAATGCTACTTGCCGGACCAAGGAGGTAGATAATAGGAAAAGAATTATCAACATAGATTTAGTGTAGACTATCTAATAGGCTAGTATTGGTTGGTACGAGTTAATAACTTAGTCAAATACCGAATACGATGTTTAATATGAGGTAAAGATAAGGGTTAGTATAGCAACACACGTAGCCGGACTAAGGTGCGGAGTGAAATTCTCTAGATGCCGGACCAAGGATTTAGAGATACATAACTTATCACTTTACATGCAAGATATTAGGATAGAATTGTTATAGTTAGATTTACCAAGTTAGGAACCTGTGGGGAACGCTTAAGCCCTAGTTACTTTTATAATTTGATTTAACTCCGAAAGCTGAATCTGTTAGTTGTTTATTTTTATTTAGTTAATCAGTTTCATTAATTTAGAAATAAAACCACCCTTTTTGTCTTTTGTTTTCTCGGAAAATAGTTGGCTAAATAATAGTAATAATAGAATAAAGTTAAGTCTGAACTATTTTCCTTGTGGGATCGATCTCAACCTCATTAGTTGGGTTCTTTACTTGATACGACCGCTTTACTTCTTATTTGAGAAGTAAATTTGAGCGTATCAAATTTTTGACGCCGCTGCCGGGGAAAGTAGCTTTTAGATTAACTTAAACTTATTACTAAAGTTTAGTCAATATTTTCCTGATTTTACTTTTTCTGTTGTTTTTGATTTTTTTTAGAAATAACGTCCTTGTATGCCAAATACATGGAGAGGAAGAGAACCCTTGTTTCCCTACGATCACGAGTTAGAGCGTACACTATGCAATATGAATCAAAACTTGGGTATAAATGATGATGATCCAAACCAGAACATCCCAGCTCCGGTTGATGCTCATGGTCGATTATTACCTGAGAATCCTGGTCAAGGTGCACAAAGGGGACAAAATCCTGCTCCACGTCCTCAAGAATACTACAGAGGTTATGATAATATTGTAGATTCTGATGGGCCACTTGTCTTGCCCCCTCTACCAAAAGGTCACACCTTTGTAGTCACTAGTAGTCTAATGCAAATGCTCACGGCTAGAGGTTTGTTTTCAGGACTACCGTCTGAGGACCCACATGCCCATATAGCTAAGGTGAGGGCAGTGTGTAAAAGCTGTGTAGGGAGGCCTGATTTGAATTTGGATGTAATAGGGCTAAGAGTATTTCCTCTCTCACTGACGGGAGAGGCTGCTATTTGGTTCACTGAGCTCCCTTATAACTCAATTTTCACTTGAAACCAACTAAGGGACGTTTTCTTAGCACGTTACTACCCGGTCTCCAAGAAACTAAATCACAAAGACAGAGTGAACAACTTTGTGGCACTACCAGGAGAGTCAGTTAGCAGTTCTTGGGATAGGTTCACTTCATTTTTGAGAAGTGTCCCCAATCACCGCATAGATGATGAGTCACTGAAAGAATATTTCTACCGGGGACAGGATGATAATAATAAAGCGGTATTGGATACTATAGCAGGTGGTTCTTATGGGGAGTGTCCTTATGCTGAAATTGCCAAAATATTAGAGAAAATCTCCTGGAATAATAAAGCATGGAGTACTAGGAAATCAGATACTGGGAGAAATACTTTTGCAGTGCAATCCACATACAACCCAGCCACAGATGAGATTCGTGAAGAGATGGCACAGATAAGAACTGAGCTTGGGTTGGTGTTAAAACATGTCACAGGGGGTGCAGAAAAGATAAACGCAGTGAACTACTTGTCTAAACCACCACCACCAACTGATGAATATTATTATGAGGAAGATTCCTATGCAGTAAATGATCAGACGGGGGGTTTTCGACCGAATGCCCAAGGCTCCAATCAGGAGAATTGGCGCCAAGGTCAAGGGAATCAAGGTCGGAACTATGGTAACTACAACCGTGAGGGTAATTATGTCCGTGATGGAAATTACAACCGCGACAACAACTTCAACAGGGGTAACTATGGTAACAGAAATGATAGGAGTGGGCCCTATGTTCCTCCTCAAAATCGTGAAGTTGCTCCTAGGGATGGTGGAGGTAGTATGGCGCGAGTTGAGGATATGTTGCACAAGATGATGAGGAGGTTCGATGCTAGTGATGAGCACACCAAAGAGTTAAGGAGTGATGTAGCGGGTATTGGACAGAAAGTCGATACACATGCCATATCAATTAAGCAGCTTGAATTGCAAATGGCTCAATTATCTGCAACTGTGAACACACGGCAATCGGGCACTCTTCCTAGCAACACTGTCCAAAATCCGAAAAATGATGGACACTGTATGGCAATTACTACTCGTGGTGGTAAACAAACTAGTGACCCACCTATGCCGTCTATTGTGGAAAAGGTGATGAGAGAGAATGATAAAGTGGTAGAGGTTAGTGATGAAGTAGAAGATAACACTGAAAAAGATACTGAAGTGCCTAAAAAGGTAACTCCCATGCCTAGACCCCCCCCTTTCCTCAAAGATTAGTGAAAAAGACCGAAGATGGTAAATATAGGCATTTTATAACAATGTTGAAGCAACTTTCTATCAATGTCCCTTTGGTAGAAGCTCTTGAACAAATGCCCGGTTATGCCAAGTTTATGAAAGATTTGGTTACAAAGAAAAGATCGGTCACTTTTGAGGATGATGACAGAATGCAGCATTGTAGTGCTATTGCTACAAGGTCTTTAGTGCAAAAGAAAGAAGATCCGGGTGCATTCACTATTCCTTGTACAATCGGGTTATTACATTTTGCGAAAGAATTATGTGATCTGGGGGCAAGCATAAATCTCATGCCCCTCTCGATTTACAAGAAGTTGGGTTTGGGTGACCCAAAGCCCACTGCGATGCGGCTACTGATGGCCGATAGAACAGTAAAAAGGCCTATAGGGATACTCCATGATGTGCTAGTAAAAGTGGAGTCATTCATATTTCCGGCAGATTTTGTTATTCTTCATTGTGAAGTCGATTTTGAGGTGCCTATTATTCTTGGGAGGCCATTCCTTGCTACGGGTAGAGCTTTAGTTAATATGGAAAAGGGGCAGATGAAATTTCAGTTGAACAATGAAGAAGTGACTTTCAATATTTGTAGGTCCATGCGGCAGAGTAGTGAGCTCCAATCGGTATCTGCCATATCCTACAAAGTTGGTGAATCACCCGAGACACAAATAGAAGAACGTCTAGGTGTAGAAGCACTGGCGGCAGTGATAATGAATTTTGATAATGAATGCATTGAAGAATATGGGTCATTAGTCGTTGCTCTTGATCGTGGTAATGTTCGGTTTAAACCGAAGAAATATGAGCTAGACATGAAGAATCGCGAGTCTCCACCCGCTAAACCATCCATAGAGGAGGCTCCAAAGCTAGAACTAAAAGTTCTCCCACCTCATCTCAGGTATGAATTCTTAGGAAACGGTGACACACTGCCGGTAATCATTGCATCAGATCTGAATGAACAACAAGTTGAGAGTTTGGTCAAAGTGCTAAAAAGGTTCAAAAGAGCTATTGGGTGGACCATTGCGGACATTATTGGGATCCCTCCTGGTATTTGTTCTCATAAAATCCAACTCATGCCCGATCATAAGCCAAGTATTGAGCACCAGAGACGCTTAAATCCACCTATGCAAGAGGTTGTGAAGAAGGAAATCATAAAATGGTTGGATGCTGGAGTAATATATCCGATCGCCGATAGTAGTTGGGTCTGTCCTGTTCAGTGTGTACCTAAGAAAGGGGGAATGACTGTGGTCCCCAATGAAAAAAATGAACTTGTTCCAATGAGGCCGGTGACTAGATGGAGGGTGTGTATGGATTACCGGAAATTAAATGCATGGACCGAAAAGGACCATTTTCCCATGCCCTTCATGGATCAGATGTTGGATAGACTCGCTGGAAAAGGGTGGTACTGTTTTCTTGATAGTTATTCAGGGTATAATCAGATTTCTATTGCACCAGAAGATCAAGAGAAGACCACTTTTACTTGTCCATATGGGACCTTTGCGTTCAAGAGAATGCCGTTTGGGTTGTGCAATGGACCCGCCACATTTCAGAGATGTATGATGTCAATATTCTCCGACATGGTAGAAGATACTATTGAGGTTTTTATGGATGATTTTTCTGTGGTTGGTGAATCATTCGAGCGATGTTTGAGCCATTTATCTGAGGTTCTTAAGAGATGTGAAGACTGCAACTTAGTACTCAATTGGAAAAAATGCCACTTCATGGTCAAAGAAGGTATTGTTTTGGTCCATCGTATTTCAGAAAAGGGCATAGAAGTTGATCGAGCCAAAGTCGAGGTGATAGAGAGACTTCCTCCACCTATCTCTGTAAAAGGTGTGAGAAGATTTCTTGGACATGCACGTTTTTACAGGAGATTCATCAAAGATTTCTCAAAAATTGCACATCCATTGTGCAAACTGCTGGAGAAAGATTGTAAATTTTATTTTGATGAATCCTGTCTTAAAGCATTCGGCGATCTAAAAGAAAAATTTGTATCAGCACCTATCATTATTTCTCCGGATTGGAGCAGTCCATTTGAGGTGATGTGTGATGCGAGTGGGGTTGCCTTTGGTGTGGTATTGGGACAAAGAAGGGACAAAATCCTTCATCCCATTTACTATGCTAGTAAAGCCCTCAATGAAGCTCAGAAGAACTATACAGTAACTGAACAAGAGCTCATTGCAGTAGTATTTGCTTTTGAAAAATTTCGCTCCTATTTGCTAGGTACTAGATTATAGTGCATACTGACCATTCAGCCCTGAGATATTTGATGGCAAAGAAGGATGCGAAACCGAGGTTAATTCGTTGGGTATTACTACTGCAAGAATTTGACTTTGAGGTAAGGGATAGAAAAGGGACCGAAAATCAAGTTGCTGATCACTTGTCCCGTTTAGAAGATGAAGCTATGAGAGAGTTGGGGGATAAGACTGATATTGATGACACGTTCCCCGATGAGCATGTATTGGCTGCCTCACAAGACCTGATTCCATGGTTCGCAGATTTTGCGAACTACTTAGCTAGTGATATTGTTCCATCGGACTTGTCTTTTCATCAAAGAAAAAAGTTCATGTACGATGTGAAGAAGTTCTTTTGGGATGAACCATACTTATACAGGAGCTGTGCTGATGGGCTTATTCGGCGTTGTGTGCCAGAAGTTTAGATGTCGAGTGTTTTAGAGGCATGCCATTCCTCACCCTTTGGTGGACATCATAGTGGTGTCCGGACTGCTCATAAGATCTTACAATGTGGTTACTATTGTCCAACTATTCATCAAGAGGCTCATGAGTTCACCAAAGCATGTGATAGATGCCAAAGAGATGGCGGCATTTCAAGAAAGCAAGAGCTCCCTCTAAACCCCATTCTTGTGATTGAGTTATTTGATGTTTGGGGTATTAACTTTATGGGTCCGTTTGTGAGTTCTCATGGAATGAAGTATATTTTAGTAGCAATTGATTATGTATCTAAGTGGGTGGAAGCCATCGCCCTCGCAAACAATGAGGGGAAGAGTGTCACTGCATTCTTGAAAAAGAATATATTCTCTCGATTTGGTACCCCACGGGCAATTATTAGTGATGGGGGATCCCACTTTTGCAACAAATTGTTCAAGGGATTATTGGAGAAATATGGGGTTGGCCATAATGTGGCCACTCCTTACCATCCTCAAACTAGTGGGAAAGTTGAAGTATCAAATAGGGAGATCAAACAGATTTTGTCAAAAACAGTGAACGCTAGTAGAACAGATTGGTCAAGGAGGCTTGATGATGCTCTTTGGGCTTACCGGACAGCGTATAAGACTCCCATAGGTATGTCCCCATACCAACTAGTATATGGGAAAGCATGTCATCTTCCGGTTGAATTAGAGCATAAAGCCATGTGGGCTATGAAGAAGTTAAAAATGGACTGGAACGAAGCTGCAGAACAATGGTTAAATGGGTTAAATGAACTTGATGAATTTCGCCTAAAGGCTTATGAAAGCTCAGCCCTCTACAAAGAAAAGATGAAGAAGTACCATGACCTAAAAATCGAGAAACGAGAGTTTATGATTGGGGATTCGGTGCTTTTATTCAACTCTAGATTGCGCTTATTTCTGGGCAAGCTAAAGTCCAAATGGACTGGCCCTTACTTGATCACCCAACTATTCCCTCATGGAGCGGTTGAGTTGGAGAACAAGGAAGGTGTGCGGTTTAAGGTGAACGGACAACGTCTCAAAATCTATATAGGTCATGCGGAATCGGCGAATGAGGTGATTGAGGCATATCATCTTGATGAAGTCTGAGTAATCGAGTGTCCTCAGTCGTGCCGCGACGTTAAATCAGGCGCTGGTTGGGAGGCAACCCAATATTTATCATCTAACCACTTTATAGTTTTTTTCTTTCCAGTAACGGTAGTTTTTTCAATTAATGGGTTATAAATTTTCAGGTAGCACATATCCAGGAAGTTCTGCAGAAAAATTACTCTGCCACATTCACTGACGGATACATCGACGGACCGTCACGCCTATGACGGACCGTCGCATGACTCCGTCGTGCCAGGTACGCTCTTTAGTTTTTTTTAAGAATTAGGGCACATGCAACGGACCCTATGACGGACCATCACATCTTCGACGGACCTTCATCGGGGTTTCGTCACTTCATTACCCGGCTACCTGACCCGACCCGGCTACCCGACCCGACCCGGCTAAAGAATTTCAAAAGTTTTTAAACGTTTTAAACCCCCCACCCCTTCATTAATCAGTTTTCTTTCCCTCTTTCCCCCATTTCCACCCCTTTCAACTTCTTTCTCTTCCCAAATTCCCCACATTCTCCCATTTTCCATCCCAAATCTCCCTTCTTGGTCGGAGTCTGCTGCTGTGCTTCTCAGTTTTCTCGATTGGGTTCCATCACTTTCGTATTGTTTTCTCCTCTTCCAAGGTATGTGTTTCTGAAACTCTACCCATTTACTCTTTTTTTTTTCTTTCTCTCTTTACTATTAGCATATGGGCCTTTGCTCTTTGAATAGATATTGTCTAACTTAGGTTATTAATTCCACAAAATGCCTGGATAAAACTAGAGTAATTAGGGCTTTAGACTTGTAAATTTGATAGGTATTTAGGTTAAAGAGCATTAGAGAAATGTTGGGTCTTTGGTATGAATCACATGGCGTGAATGTGGCATACCCAGTTCTGTCTCTGAATGACAGCACGAAAACCCGATGACGGACCGTCGTACCCACGACGGTCCGTCCTGCACAACCGTCGTGACGGTCAGAGACCCCTGTCCTAAGGGTCTCAACACTTTTTCTAAGTGTCCACTGACGGACACATGTGACGGACCGTCATACCCACGACGGTCCATCCTGCACAACCATCGTGACGGTCAGAGACCCCTATCCTAAGGATCTCAACACTTTTTCTAAGTGTCCACTAACGTACACATGTGACAGACCGTCATACCCACGACGGTCCGTCCTGCACAACCGTCGTGACGGTCAGAGACCCCTATCCTAAGGGTCTCCACACTTTTTCTAAGTGTCCACTGACGGACACATGTGATGGACCGTCATACCCACTACGGTCCGTCCTGCATAACCGTCGTGACGGTCAGAGACCCCTGTCCTAAGGGTCTCCACACTTTTTCTAAGTGTCCACTGACGGACACATGTGACGGATCGTCATACCCACGACGGTCCGTCCTGCACAACCGTCGTATCATTCAGAGACCCCTGTCTTAAGGGTCTCCACACTTTTACTAAGTGTCCACTGACGGACACATGTGACGGCCCGTCATACCCACGACGGCCCGTCCTGAACAACAGTCGTATCAGTGAGAGACCTTCCTTCTGATACTTTATATTGCTAAGTATTACATGACAGACCGCAGGACGGTCCGTCATACGCACGACGGGCCATCACCAGGTCCGTCGTGCCTTACTGCTACTTCA
Source organism: Solanum sitiens (assembly GCA_016801875.1). Taxonomy (NCBI): domain Eukaryota; kingdom Viridiplantae; phylum Streptophyta; class Magnoliopsida; order Solanales; family Solanaceae; genus Solanum; species Solanum sitiens. Next base: position 308,589 of record JABWTJ010000131.1, on the reverse strand, counting down.
GAGCTATTATCACTGGTTTGAATTTCTGTGTATTATTGTCTCATTTTTTTCTTGTCATGTTTCATCCTTCTAGTACTAATGATGATTCGTTACAGGTACTACCTCTCATGGCACCTAAACAAGATCGTGTTTACGCACGTGGGCGTTCTAAATCTGTTGCCCCGTCTGCCCGATTGGTGATAGGCTCTGATGATGAGCATGATCCAGAGTACGTGCCCCCAGGCACTGCTACTACAGCACGAGCTCCACGTGTACCGAGAGCCACGCCCAAGAAGGTGGCGCCCGGCGTAGTCACTGCCTCCCAGTCTGATGAGGAGCGCACACTGACCGGCACACCTTCTGGGTCAGCTGCCCAAGACGAAGGAGCATCTGGCTCCTTAGGAGTTTCGTGGTCAGAGGAAGCCTCCGGGTCCGCAGAAGCCTCTGCCCCCGCCACAGCTACACAGTCTGCCTCGGATGATGAGGCTGACAGCACTGACTCCACCCCTGGCTCACCAACTGGAGTCCCTGCCCCGGTCACCGATCAGCCAAAACGGTGGTGTGTCGACGGGCAATACAAAGTATACTTAGACGCCAAGGTTCTCAATGACAAAGGCGTCATGACACGGACCCTTACACTGGAGAGGCGGGTCCTCACGGGAAGTCTCCCCACCATGCCAGATATTCACACTCTTTTCACCAGACACCGGCTGGAGTGGACGGCTCGTTCTTTGGGCCGCTACAGTAAGGAGTTAGTCCGAGAGTTCTATGCCTCTTATGTGGCCACTCTTCGATCACAGATTGATAGGCGGTCTGCCCCCGCCAAATAGGCCCCACTTGAGCACGTCCGAGTACGCGGCATACAGGTTGACATCTCTCTACCAGCCATCCGCCGATATCTGTACGGCACGAATATTGACATCACCAGGACTCCTCTCACCGCCGAGTTCGACTACCGGTGGCAAATTGTTAAAGAGGGCCGGTTCTTACGCGAGCCTTCACTGAGAGATACCACCAAGAGGTGGATGGCCCAGCACTTGTCTATTGATGGAGAGGCTGCGGATTGGGTGATGGAGCCGAAGAGAGCCATCAGGAAGGCCAACTTGACCTTTACGGCCAAGTTTCTTTAGTTGATAGTCCGCCATTGTCTCTCCCCCACTGCTGCTGATAATATAGTCACATGGGATCGTGCAGTTTTGATGGCCGCCATGATGGCAGGGTTCGAGGTCGATTTCGCTTGGCTTCTCCAAGCGGTCATGCATGAGAGGGCTTTCAAGATCACCACTACTTACCCTTTTCCTTGCATGATTTTCTCTTTGTGCAGATCCGCAGGTGTGCCCATTTGGCACATTGACCAGCTCAGGACCCCGCAAGGAAATGTTGACATCGGCCTCATCAGGGATAAGGCCAATGAGTTGGCCCCACGCAGAGGGCCCAGCCCAGATGTGGTCCCACTCGGTGAGAACCTGGCCGAAACCATAGAGCATGCTCATGCGGCTTCCCAGGCTGCTTCTGCACATACTGACACTACCCCGGTTGAGTCTATCCCGGGTAGTAGCACTGCCCCGAGCTCCTCTCGCTCGGCTCCTTCCGCTACTCTGGTCCCACTTGCTAGGGTCCAGAAACTCGAGGCACAGATGGCTACACTTCTGCATCACATCCAGCCTTGGATGCAGAGGACTATTGCTGAGGCAGAGGAGCGCATGGAGCGCAAGATGGCATAGCACACAGAGAGGAAGATCGCAGAAGTACATCAGCGTTTAGACGCTTTTGAGTTGCGAGTGATAGCCCGACCAGCACCTCCGGCGGACATGTCGACCCTTCAGGCTGTGGTTGAGAGTCTGCGGGCTGATCTTGATACGATCCTAGAGGCGAGGGTACCTGAGTCTGAGGCCCCTTCTGCAGAGCCTGCTGATGACACAGTGATGGCTGCTCTTTTTGCCACTTCTGATGTTCCACCACCTCCCCCACGAGAGCATGCCAAGAGACGCAGGGGTCGAGATGAGGATGAGGCTAGGGCAAGGAAGAAGGAGCACCGTGAGATGGAGGCTGCGAGGAGAGCCTCGATTGCTGTTGAAGAGGCCCATAAGTTGAGGGTTGTAGAGTTAGCTGCCGGGGCGTCTAGCTCAAAAATTGTCGATTCTGTGGGAGGCACTACTGATGGTGCAGTTGATGCTGAGGACGTTACTGAGGATGTCCAGACTACGCAGGGAGTTGGTTCCGGTGAATCGGACCAACCAGCTTGCTGATCACCGGCGCTTAGCGCCTCAGGTTTGCTTCACTTACCTTTCGAGTAGTTTAGCTTTTCTATGCATTGGGGACAATTGCATATCTTTTTGTTGGGGGTGGGGTAAATGGAATGTGAGTACTTGGGTGAATTCTGAGTAGCCCAAGTTCACAATCCTCATTTGGGGTTTTCTTGCCTGTGTTCTTTTTCCCCAAGAGACTAATTACTTTTATTGTTGAACCGGCATGTCATATCTTATGTACATAGTATAAATCTGAAGCATGATGGCTAAAATAAATATGATATCTCGATAATCAAAATGATGCATGACTAGTCATAGTAAGTGATAATTGTGTGGTTTGAAACATGAAATAAAGATACACTACTGCATGATCCTGAATCTAAGACTTGAACTAGGTGTCTAATAATCTGGGAATGCAAGGAATGTCAAGTGAGTGTGAGGTGAATTCGAATGTCCACCATCAATACTGAGCTAGAACTTGCCTGGTTAGTCCTGCTAAAAGTGAGTCAAAACAATCAATTAGGAAAGGATCATAGGCCCTTGTTCGAAATATTCAATCTTGAGCCTAAAAATAACAGAAAACCAAATGAAGTTAATCCCTTTTTGATCCAAATGAATTGAGTTTAAAATAGATCTTTCTTTTTCACCCCAAATGATCTTCTCTGGAAACAATGTGTTGGCCCTGGTCCCTCCTTGGACATGTGCACCTCAGTTTATGCCAAAAGCATAAGTTGTGGGTGGGTAATGCAGAAAGCAACCTTGTTTTGGCCCTGACCCAACCATGGGTTTGTGAACCTTGACTCATGGCAAAATCATGAGTTGAGGGTGGCTGTTATAGGAAAACCCCGGAAAGTGGGGTTGAAAGAATGAAGAGAAAGAAAGAATAAAACAGAAGTGACTAATAATAATAAAAAAAAAGATATAAAAAGCAAAATAAACACAAGAAAAGAGAAAAGTCACTTACACATAAGGATAAAAAAAGGAAAAACAGCAAAGTGAAAACAAAATTGAGTAATAGGGTGAAATAAAATGATAACAAGGTGGTTCGCTTAGCCGATATGTCAAGGAGGGCAACAAGTCACTAAAGTATACCTAAATACACCCTACCTGACCCTGAGCCTATGTTACAATCTAAAAAAAGTCCTATTGTGATCCTAAGAGTTGTATGGCGAACTTGAAATAGTGAAAATAAGGGCAAGCCTATGGCAATATGTATAAATGAGTTGTGAATTTGTTCTGAGAGTGAGTGTCGAAAAGTGATCCTTATACTCAAACTAAAATCATTGTGTGAAAAAATGAGGATGTTATTTGAAGTGAAGACAGGAGTTGCAATACCAGAAATATTAGCATCTCGGTGAGAAATTGAAGAGGATAGGTATCATTGCGCAGTGAGTCTGGGTCATGGTTTGATTCTACACAAGTCAATGCCTAATAGTGATACCATGCATGAACATAATGAGAATAATCGGGATTGATAGCCAAATAATTGCGGAAGTTAAAATATGGATACTTTTGTACAAAGATTTTGTAGTGAGTCAGAGTGCGTTGCTTGAGGACAAACAACGAATTTAAGTTGAGGGTGTTGATGTACCGTGGTTTCACGGTATTTCTAATGCTTTTTCCTTAAGTTTAGTGTGTGTCGAAAGCCTTTTTGTGTTGATTTTTATGTAAGTTTCTCTTTGTTTGCAGAAAATCTGTCGAAGGATGAACGCGGAGTTTTTGAGAAAGAAATGCAGAAGAGACCACCTACGGAATCCATGACGGTCCGTCGAGGCTGTGACGGTCCGTAGGTGGCATCGTAGTGAAGGGAGAAGTTGCTGAAGGAAAATGGGGAAGTCTGACCAAGTGTGGGATTACGGAAGTTCATGACGGACCGTCATAGCCACGACGGTCCGTCCTGCTTGTTCGTCGTGATGATCACAGAAGTAGTCCTAGTACCCAAGTTGCAAGAAGTTCAAGTATTTTGGAACGAAGACCCTCGACGGACCGTCGTGCTTGAAATGGTCCGTCATACCTGTCCGTTGAGGGGATTGAAGAAAGCAACAGAAGAATGTGTGAAGTATGGGACGACGGAGGCTATGACGGTCCGTCGTGTCCATGACGGTCCGTCACGTGGTCCGTCGACCCAGACGCGTTTGGACAGATTTTTAGTAAATAGAATCCTTATTTGATTAGATTTTGTTTTTATTATAAATAGTTGGAAAAACCTCGTTTTTGGGGTTAGACTTTCGGGATAATTTTTAGTTTTTAGTTCTTCTATTATAGTATTGAATTCTCGATTTTGGGAATTAAGATACTTTTTCGGGAATTGATTGTTGGTGATTTTGTTGATTATTCAAGTTAAATTCTGGGAACCTATTCGTTTTCATAAAAGTAAGTGCATTAATTCTTCCATTAACAATATGAATTGTGTAATTATGAACATGGGTAACTAAACCTCATAGCTAGGGTTGTGGGAACCATGGGTGAATAACAAGGTAAAAATCTAACTTAAATAACAATTCTAGAGTGGTGTCTTGCATGTATTGATAATTCTTTCGTGTAGAAGTCTTTTTAACGGATGGCCAACGTTAGAACTCGCCTTAATGCTACTTGCCGGACCAAGGAGGTAGATAATAGGAAAAGAATTATCAACATAGATTTAGTGTAGAATATCTAATAGGTTAGTATTGGTTGGTACGAGTTCATAACTTAGTCAAATACCGAATACGATGTTTAATATGAGGTAAACATAAGGGTTAGTATAGCAACACACGTAGCCGGACCAAGGTGCGGAGTGAAATTCTCTAGATGCCGGACCAAGGATTTACAGATACATAACTTATCACTTTACATGCAAGATATTAGGATAGAATTGTTATAGTTAGATTTACCAAGTTAGGAACTTGTGGGGAACACTTAAGCCCTAGTTACTTTTATAATTTGATTTAACTCCGAAGCTGAATCTGTTAGTTGTTTATTTTTTTTTTAGTTAATCAGTTTCATTAATTTAGAAATAAAACCCCCCTTTTTGTCTTTTGTTTTCTCGGAAAATAGTTGGCTAAATAATAGTAATAATAGAATAAAGTTAAGTCTGAACTATTTTCCTTGTGGGATCGATCTCAACCTCATTAGTTGGGTTCTTTACTTGATACGACCGCTTTACTTCTTATTTGAGAAGTAAATTTGAGCGTATCAAATTTATGCATGTAAAATAACAACCACAGCATTATCAAATTTGAGCATCAAAGCCGAGACCCTTGTCACGATCACATACTTTCACACACTGGCACATAATTTCGAACACACATTGACTGTTATTTTCATGATTTCACGTACATAAACATATTCACATTCAGCACGAAAACATCACACATACCTAAATCTACCAGCAAACATACCCAACCTACGAATCATTGAGAGCTAGTGACAGGGACATGCAACGGGGAAACAACCCTAGTTTTCGGACTGAATAACTGAGCCTTATGGGGTCTCTTGGGAAAGGGACCAAGAGAGAAGAAACCCATACCTTATTTGATTGTTCAAACGTTGAAGTTGCTGCCCAAACCTTTCTTCAAAACCACGTCCAACTCACTGAAAGTTTCACCACCAACTCGACGGAAATCTCCCCTTGCCTTAACGTTTTTGATTAGCTTGTTTTCTTAGACTTTTTTCGTGAGTTCTTCAAGTGTGAAAAACTTTTGTTATATTTTCTGTTCTTCAACGTTATTTGGCAGAGAGAAAGCAAGAGAGTTTGAACGTGAGAATGTGATAGATGTGAGAGAGTGAAACGTGTAAAGTGGCTTAGGCTTAGATAATGACTTAGTCAGTTTAGGACTCTCCTTAATACTTAAAATCTGATTTGAAAAATTATCAGTGAAAGGACTATTTTGCCCTTACAAAAAATCAGATTTTAAACAATAATTAAATCACCAATGTGTTGCTTCTATTGGGGCTCGAACTCGGGTGACATCGTTTCGCAAAAACGGGTCATTTCGGGTCGACCCAACCCAAAATGGTTCTTTAATTAAATTAATTAATTAATTAATTAATTCCTTAGGGTAATTACGATATTACCCTTGTCCTGGAAAAGACCATTTTACCCCTGGACCCTCAAAACTTAAGATTTCCTCTTTTTAAGTCCGCTAAAGACTCCTTCGATTAAATCTTCATTTTCGAGAGACCTACATGGTTGGTTCCAACCTTTACAAGATCAACTAACTCCCCAAGTTAGTTGGCTTGGCCGTAGTAAGGGTTCTGAGGTCTGGTTCTACACGCATCAATCCGTGTGAACGTTGATCTAATCGAAAGCATTCTTGACACCTTAAGCATTTCTTATCTTATTCATTTTTAGGGTTGTTACAGTTACATTATCCCCCCCTTAGGAACATTCGTCCTCGAATGACACTAAAATCTTTTGGAGGGTAGGAAAAAGATTCAGTACTAGCATCTCAACCAGCACATAAAATATCATTACACTTACCACTCAATTCATGATGCACAAACATATAAGAGCTACATATTCATAACACATAATGAGGAATTTCCTTCTCAACCTTATCATAAGTTCAAAATGCATCAAAGAGTTACCATGCTATCAATCTTCTCAAGATAACAACAAAACAACAAAATCTCAAGAAAACATATGCATACAAGTTTCACATAAGTGCAAGAGTAGAGTATGAAAACATATTCTTAAAACTCTAGTTGGTACTATCTTTTACCAAAACATGCACCTATTTAGTAAACAAGTTAATTTCATGATTATTCATTACTTTCTCTATTAAGAGGAATATCTAACCTCAAGGAGTAAAAAGATGAGGGTAGCATGACTTCATGTCGGCTTCAGCCTCCCATGTTGCACCCTCAACAAGATGGTTCCTCCATAGAACTTTTACAGAGGCAACCTCCTTGTTTCTCAACTTCTTGACTTGGCGATCTAGGATCTCAATCGGAACTTCTTCATAGGAGAGGTTCTCATCCACTCCTAAACCTTCGATAAGAAGAATAGATACCGGGTCGCCTATGCATTTATTGAGCATAGAAACATGAAACACCGGATGAACCAAAGCTAATTCACTAGGTAGTTTCAACTCATAGTCAACCTTCCCAATTCGTTGTAACACCTCATAAGGACCAACATAACAGGGACTTAGCTTCCCCTTTGTACTGAATCTCATCACCTCTTTCATAGGTGAGATCTTGAAGTAGACATGATCACCTATTTCAAACTCAAGATATCTTCTTCTATTGTCGGCATAAGACTTTTGCCGACTATAGGCTGTCTTCAATGTATCCCTTATAATTCAAACCTTCTCTATAGCTCCATAGATAATCTCTGGACCAAGGAGTGAGGACTCACCAACCTCAAACCATCCAACCGGAGATCTACACCTTCTACTATAAATAGCTACACAAGGTGCCATGGAGATGCTCGAATAATAGCTATTGTTGTAAGAGAACTCAATCAATGGTAAGTGATCATCCCAACTTCCCTTGAAATCAATAACACATGCTCTCAACATGTCTTCAAGGGTCTGCATTGTAACATTCCAGAAAATTACATTTTTAGTGAAGATCCCAATAGGTAATTAAGAATGCGTATTGGGAGTACATAGGAATCCCAATGCCCAATATTGAGAAATATTGGGCATAGTATAGAAAATTGGCTAAGGGGTGTCATCCAAATTCTATATAATACCCAAATAAGCAAAATATATTCCAAGCTTGTTTAGAAATTGTACCTGCAAGGAAGACCCTAAGATAAAATATAGTATTCTTCACATAATAAACATTAGGTACTAGGCATCCAAGTGTCAAGCCTAGTACCATAGCACATAACCATTTAAAATGATCATGTAGAGTAAGTAGTGCCCAAGGACATAGTGAGGATCCTTGGGACAATAAGTAAATATTCCAAATGAACCTTCCAAATAGTTAATTAGGAAAATGCAAGAAGCACATGGGCAAGCACATGTGCAACCACTTGTGCAAATCGGCTGAGGGGACCACCGTAACCGATTCGGTTAGGGCGGTTGGGGGACAGTGCACATGCGGGTCCAACCGTGTGAGGCCAGGCTCCCTAACCTCCCCTGGACCCTAACCAACTAACCTAACTAACTAACCAACTTAATACCAATCAAGAACGACTAGCCAAGGAACCCGACAACCTAGGACCTTGTCGGGTGACACCTAACTAACTTAACTAACTTAGGGACAACCTAGTACCTAACCTAGGATGGTCCAAAATGTTGACTATGGTCCTAACAACTTAGGGGTACTTTAGTAATTACCCTAGACTACTTGATTAATTAATTTAGCAACTTAATTAATTAAATTAAATCAAACCGAAATCACAAGGAAAGACCCAAAACCGGTTAAGTCAAAGAAGCTCCCTAATTTTAATCAATCTAGGAATGGCGTTTTGGTAATTAACTACTTAAGCTATTTTAATTAAGTATATAATCTAAGTTGACTTAGTGAACAATCAGTTCTTAAATATTTAGACCTAAATTTATCACCCTTAATGCCCAATGTAAGAACAAGAAGATCGTGATCGAAGCCCTAAACGATTAGCAAGAACGCTTAAAGTTTTTTCATGCAAAGTTCGTAGTGATATTCGTAGATTTAATTTTACATCAAGGTATGGGTTTTCTCTCCTGGAATTCTTCCTCCAAGAGGATTTCCAAACGTTTTTACTTCAATAATATCGAAACTAGGTTTGTACCCATTGAATCGCATGTTCATCTCCCTAGTTCTCCCGATTTCCGATTCTTGTAGTATAGTAGTATAATTCTCGATGCATTGTTGATTGTATGTGGTGTTAACTTATCTTATATGTATGTTTAAGTGATTTATACGTCAAGCAAAATATACATGTTAGATCCGCATACTTAGGGTGTTATTTACATGAACGTTGAATGTTATAATGCCTACTTGTGTTTTCGAGAATATGAATTGTTATGAGTATTCATTGAATTGATGATATGTTAATTAAAGGTTAAAGGTTGACTTTTTTAACATGTTAGATTACTATATTGTATTCATGGATGATTGAATTGGCTTGTGATAATATCATAGTTTGATTTTGTGCCAACAAATTGGCTAGTATTAACGAATCCAAAAGATGCAAAGTGATCCCAATCTCAATTCAGTAAACTCATAACATAGGGTATGTAAATCAATGGGACAAGTCCCAACATACTCTATCCACACAACTTGTGAACTCTATAACATCTTACAAAGAATCAATAACCATCATAAAGAATGATATAAGGTTAGTAAGTGACGTAAACAAGTTAAGGTGAGTAAAGAAATAACTAAGAGTTAAGTTATGAAATTGACCTAATATAGAGTGTTAGAAAGAAGTGAGACGAGTCTCAAGAACACTTAATCATTATGTCAAGAATACTCACATAAGAGGGTATTAGAGTCCGTGAGACCAGTCTCACTCGCACCATGATGATAAAGTAAAGACTTAAGATCATAATCATCAAGCTTCCATAATGTGTGAGTAAAATTTAAAAGATAAAAATCTGAGCTTAGCACCGATAGAATAGTAATGATCTTGTGCCAGCTGTAAGTCTCATGAGATGATATCACCACCCCGGTGGACCAGGGTCTCCGTACATCTCCTAGTCTTAGAACTGTATCACCACCCCATATCTATTTACTATTTTTATGGGCGCAGATTCTCAAGAAGGTTGAAGTCCGTCGAAGTGGTTTGGAATAACGATCTCCAGACTTTGGTAGGTCCTCTTGAGTTCGAGGATGCTACGCTTAATTATTCTAGCTTAGTACATTAGATTTAGCTAGTGACTAATGTCCCTAGCGTTTCTTTTCAAGTATTTATTCAAAGCGTTGTAATAAGGCCAATAGGCAAACTATTATTATTATTATTAAAACCATTTGTTTCATTTATTTAATCTATTGATAGATGGTTGTTGAGTTTGAGCTATTAGAATATCACTCTTATACAATACAATATGAAGTGTATGTATACTTCGCTAAGTATTAAAAAGTTTAAAATTTTCCGCAAACTTAACTGTATGATTGTGATGAAAGCTAAGAAGAGGCTTATCTGCCACCTCTGAGAGGTTAACAATGCCGATCGCGGTTTGGATTCCAAAATACGGGTCATGACAAACTTGGTATCAGAGCATGAGGTTAAATTACCTAGTAACTAAGCCTCAACACAACCACGTTGCGTAGTTTCTAACTTATGGTTGTGAGGTGCACCACAATCATGATTTAGAGACTCTTTGATGTTAGGAATTTTTCCTTCTTCTACTCTTTATCGTGCTTTCTAGAGCTTTGACTTTTTATGTCATTCTAGTATCTAACTTCCTTCTTGTGTATACGTGTAGACAATGAACAGAAGAAGAAACGCCAAGAGAAGGGTTGAAGAAATAGCTGCTGGAGGCAATCAAGCTCCTCCTCAAGCCCCAGCCGCTGAAGCACAAGTGCCCGCCAACTTAGTTGGGATGACAGATGAAGAATATAGGGCGGTACTGCTTCAGATGACCCAAGCCATTACTGTGCAAGCACAGACCATCACGGGTCAATCCACTAGAGAAGTTGCTCCCACAGAGAATCCGCAGGTTAGCACTATGGCTAGTAGGTTGAGGGATTTTACTAGGATGAATCCTCCAGTCTACTATGGGTCCAAAACCAATGAGGATCCTCAAGAGTTTGTGGATGAGGTTTATAAGATTTTATGTGCCATGGGTGTTAATGGAGAAGAAAAGGCTGAGTTGGCTGCTTACCAACTCAAAGATGTGGCTCAAGTGTGGCATAGGATGTGGTGAGATGGTCGAACACCTAGGGATGTCCCTATCACTTGGGGCGTTCTCAAAACTGCTTTCCTGGTGAGGTTCTTTCCCAGAGAACAGAGAGAGGCTAAGGTCAAGGAATTCATCAACTTACGATAAGAAGGTATGTCGGTTAGGGAATACTCTTTGAAGTTTTTTAAGCTTTCCAAATATGCTTCTTCTCTTGTGGCCAATAGTAGGGATGAGATGAGCAGGTTTGTGAATGGTGTGTCAGAGGATTTTGAAGAGGAATGTCGGGCAACAATGTTTCACGATGACATGGACCTTAGTAGGTTGTTGGTCCATGCACAACAAGTTGAGGAAAGCCGTCGTAGAAAGAGAAGCCGAGAGAATAAGAAACTTAGACCCTCAGATCAGTCCGATTCAAACCATGGTAGGAATTCGTTTGGAGTTTGAGATAAGCCCAAGTTCAAGAAGGGGCACAAACACTAAAGTAATTATACTCCTTCGAAAAATACTAATGCCAAGAAGGACACTGAGAAGAATAACCAAATTGACCGAAGAGAGTGTGGTAAGTGCGGCCGTGTACATAAAGGTGAGTGCATGGTGGGTATCAATGGATGTTACGGATGCGGTAAGAGTGGGCACGTGGCTAGGGACTGCCAAAACGTGAAGAATCCGGCCAAGGCAGATGCTTAGCCTCGGCCGAATCCCAATGCAGCAGCCAAACCTCCTAAGAGGAACCGATTCTACGCGTTAAAAGGAATAGAGGAACAAAAAAAGTCCGCGGATGTGGTTACTGGTAACTTGCTTGTCTTTTGTTTCCCTATTTATGCATTATTACATCAAGGATCTACCTTGTCTTTTGTTACTCCTTTAGTAGCTAGTAAATTTGACTTGCTTCCTGAGATTCTCTATGAGCCATTTTTAGTGAGTACTCCTATAAGGGACAGTGTTAGGGCCGAGATAGTCTATAGAAATTGCCCAAAAACTGTTCTCAATAAAGTTACTCATGCTGATCTAATAGAATTAACCATGCTTGATTTTGATATAATTTTGGGTATGGATTGGCTTCATAAATGTTATGCTACTATAGATTGTCGAAATAGGGTAGTAAGTTTTCAGTTTCCCAATGAATTAGAGTTAAAATAGAAAGGGTGTTGTTCAAATCCAACAAGCCAAATAATTTCCAACATTAAAGCAAATAAGATGATAGTTAAGGGATACTTATGCCACTTAGTTAGAGTCACTTAGAACAAGAAGTCCCTTCCATAAACTCTGTGTCCGTAGTTAATGAGTTTCAAGATGTCTTTCCAGAGGATTTACCAGTGATTCCTCCCAAACGTGAGATCGATTTCGGTGTTGACTTAGATACCAAACCCAAACCGATTTCAATCCCGCCGTGTAGAATGGCCCCAGCGGAACTTAAAGAGTTGAAGTTGCAGTTAAAAGATTTACTTGATAAGGGCTTCAACCAGTCGAGCATATCCCCATGGGGCTCTCCAGTGTTGTTCGTTAAGAAAAAGGATGGAACTCTTAGAATGTGTATTGATTATCGGCAACTCAACAAAGTCACTATAAAGAACAAATATCCTTTTCCCAGAATCGTTGATCTTTTTTATCAACTTCAAGGTTCAAGTTTCTTTTCTAAGATAGATCTTTGGTTGGGTTATCACCAATTAAGGGTAAGACAAGAGGACGTTTCTAAGACTGCCTTCTGAACTAGATATGACCATTACGAGTTTCTTGTCATGTCATTTGGTCTCACTAATGCACCAGCTGGGTTTATGGACCTTATAAATAGAGTCTTCCGTGAATATCTTGATTCTTTCGTCATAGTATTCATAGATGACATCCTCATATACTCTATGTCCAGAGAAGAGCATGAACACCATTTGAGAATGACATTGCAAGTACTCAGAGAACATCAGTTGTATGCAAAGTTTAGTAAATGTGAGTTTTGGTTAAGATCGGTGACTTTCCTTGGTCAGGTGGTGACCGATCAAGGAGTTGAAGTTGATTCGAAAAATATAGAAGCAGTGAAGAATTGGCCAAGACCCCTAAGCCCTACCAATATTCAAAGTTTCTTGGGTTTGGATAATTATTATCGACGGTTTGTGGAGGTATTTTCCGCGATTGCTGCTCCATTGACCACGTTAACAAAGAAGAAGACAAAGTTTGAGGGGTCTGAAAAGTGTGAGAAGAGTTTCCAAGAACCTAAAGATCAAATCACTTGGGCCCCGGTCCTCACGTTGACTAGAAGTTGTGAAGGGTACGTGATGTATTGTGATGCTTCCCGAGTAGGTTTGGGATGTGTTCTTATGCAAGATGGTAAGGTGATTGCATACGCATCAATACAATTGAAAGTCCACGAGAAGAACTACCTTACTCACGATCTTGAACTAGCCGCGGTTTTCTTTGCGTTGAAGCTTTGGAGACACTATTTATATGGTGTACATGTTGATGTATTTACTTACCATAAAAGTCTTTAATATGTTTTTACATTTATATGGTGTACATGTTGATGTATTTACTTACCATAAAAGTCTTTAATATGTTTTTACGCAAATAGAATTAAACCTTCGTCAGAGAAGATGGCTAGAATTGCTAAAAGATTATGACATGAGTGTTCATTATCATCCGGGTAAGGCCAACATAGTGGCGGATGCATTAACTCGATTGATCATGGGCAGCGTGTCTCACATCGATGATGAGACGAAAGAGTTGGTTAAGGATGTACACCGATTGGCAAGGTTAGGTGTACGGCTCGTAGATGCACCAGATGGGGGTGTTACGGTTCATTCAATTTCCAAATCCTCATTTGTTGTAGACGTTAAAGCCAAGAAACATCTCAATCCGGTACTCTTGGAATTGAAAGATTCGGTGTTGGGTAAGATGAATGAAGCATTCTCCTTAGGGGGAGACGGTGTACTTAGGTACCAAGGAAGATTGTGCGTACCAAATGTTGATGCTTTGAGGCCGAATATTATCGTAGAGGATGGCTCTAAGTATTCCATTCATCCAGGTTCCACCAAGATGTATCATGATTTGAAGGAAATTTATTGGTGGGAAGGTATGAAGCGAGACATCTCTAAGTTCGTAGAAGAGTGTCCCAATTGCCAAAAAGTCAAGGCCGAACACCTTAAACCTGGAGGTCTTACTCAATCAATCGAGATTCCAACGTGGAAGTGGGAGGCCATTAATATGGATTTCATGGTTGGTTTGCCGAGGACCAAAAATATGCACGATTCCATTTGGGTCATTGTTGACCGAATGACCAAGTCCGCACACTTCATTCCCCTGAAGTCCACTTACGGAGCCGAGGACTACGCCAAACTTTATATTGATGAGATCGTCAGGTGGCATGGGATTCCTTTGTCCATCATTTCGGATAGAGGATACCAATTCACTTAGCATTTTTGGAGATCTTTTCAAAAGAGTTTGTGTACACAAGTAAAGCTTAGCACCGCTTTTCACCCTCAAACGGATAGACAAGCAGAACGCACCATCCAAACCCTTGAAGACATGTTGAGAGCATGTGTTGTGGACTTCAAGGGGAGTTGGGACGATCACTTACCCCTAATTGAGTTCTCTTATAATAATAACTACCATTCCAGTATTGGGATGGCACCATTCGAAGCATTGTATGGTAGGAGATGTAGATCCCCCGTTGGATGGTTTGAAGTGGGAGAAACTACGGTCCTTGGCCCCAAAATCGTACATGAGGCTTTGGAAAAGGTGAGAATGATTCGAGATAGGTTGGCTACTGCTTATAGTCGTCAAAAATTGTATATGAAGATAACCGAAAGAGAGCTCTTGAATTTGAAGTAGGTGATCAAGTATACCTCAAGATATCACCCATGAAAGGGGTGATGCGTTTTGTTAAGAAGGGGAAGTTGAGTCCGAGGTACATAGGTCCGTATGAGATCTTGCAACATGTAGGAAACGTTGATTATGAACTAAAATTACCGAACGCTATGGCTTCTGTTTATCCAGTGTTTCACGTTTCGATGCTTAAGAAGTGTCTAGGAGATCAAGAGTCCATTCTACCCGTCGAAGGGTTATGAGTCAATGAGAACCTTTCTTACGAAGAGGTTTCCATTGCAATCTTAGATCGTCAAGTGAAGCAATTGAGGAACAAGGAGGTTCTCACCGTGAATGTGTTATGGAGGAACCACCTTGTTGAGGGAGCGACATGGGAGGCCAAGGCCGAAATGAGATCTCGTTACTCTCACTTATTCAATTCTTGAGGTTAGATAAATTTTCCTTAAGTCCAATTTCGTTACTACAACTCTAAATCTTAGTGCATTAGACGGTTGTTGGTTTTCTATGTCCATAACAGTGTGTTTTATACTTGCACTATATGAGTTAATATGAGTTCATGCTTGCTTTCATGTTGCTGTTTTTGTATAGCTTATTACGTGATTACATGTTGCATGAGTGTGATGTGCATTAAGTTAAAGTTGGGTTGAGAAGAAAGTTCCTCGATCTTAAATAAGAAGCTTCAGATAAGCTTAGATTATGTGCATCATTCAGAGTAAGTTGTGAATCAGACATTCACGAAGATAAAGTTCTAGTATGCTAATGTGATTTCCGAAAAATACCCTCTTTGGTTTAAAACAATAAGTAGTGTCATTCGGGGACGAATGTTCCTAAGGGAGGGGGGGGGGGCGATAATGTAACATTCCAGAAAATTGCATGTTTAGTGAAGAGACCAATAGGTCTTTACGAATGCGTATTGGGGGTACATAGGCATCCCAATGCCCAATATTTTCTCAATATTGGGCATAGTATAGAAAATTGGCTAAGGGGTGTTAGCCAATTTCTATATAATACACAAATAAGCAAAATATATTCCAAGCTTGTTTAGAAATTGTACCTTCAAAGAAGACCCTAAGATAAAATATAGTATTCTTCACATAATAAACATTAGGTACTAGGCATCCAAGTGTCAGGCCTAGTACAATAGCACATAACCATTTAAAATGATCATGTAGAGTAAGAAGTGCCCAAGGACATAGTGAGGATCCTTGGGACAATAAGTAAATATTCCAAATGAACCTTCCAAATAGTTAGTTAGGAATATGCAAGGAGCACATGGGCAAGAACATGTGCAACCACATGTGCAAACCGGCTGAGGGGACCACCCTAACCGATTCGGTTAGGGCGGTTGGGGGGACATCGCACATGCGGGTCCAACCGTGTGGGGCCAGGCTCCCTAACCTACACTAGACCCTAACCAACTAACCTAACTATCTAAACAACTTAAGACCAACTAAGAACGACCATCCAAGGGATCCTACAACCTAGGACATTGTTGGTTGACACCTAACTAACTTAACTAACTTAGGGACAACCTAGTACCTAACCTAGAATGGTCCAAAGGGTTGACTATGGTCCTAAAAACTTAGGGGCATTTTAGTAATTACCCTATACTACTTAATTAAATAATTTATAAACTTAATTGATTAAATTAAATAGACAAAACCGAAATCCCAAGGAATGACCCAAAATCGGTTAAGTCAAAGAAGCTCCCTAATTCTAGTCAATCTAGGAAGGGCATTTTGGTAATTAACTACTTAAGCTATTTTAATTAAGTATATAATCTAAGTTTACTTAGTGAACAATCAGTTCTTAAAATATTTAGACCTAAATTGATCACCCTTAACGCCCAACGTAAGAACAAGAAGACCGTGACCAAAACCCTAGACGATTAGCAAGAACGCTTCAAGGTTTTTTGTGCAAAGTTTGTAGTGATCATCGTAGATTTAATTCAATAGCAAGTTATGAGTTTTATCTCCTAAAATTCTTCCTCCAAGAGGCTTTCCAAACGTTTTTACTTCAAGAATTTCGAAACTAGGGTTGTACCCATCGAATCGCATGTTCATCTCCCTAGTTCTCCCGATTTACGAATCTTGTAGTATAGTAGTATGATTCTCGATGCATTGTTGATTGTATGTGGTGTTAACTGATCTTATATGTATGTTTAAGTGATTTATATGACAAGCAAAATATACATATTAGATCCGCATACTTAGGGTGTTATTTACATGAACGTTGAATGTTATAATGCATACTTGTGTTTTCGAGAATATGAATTGTTATGAGTATTCGTTGAATTGTTGATATGTTAATTAAAGGTTAAAAGTTGACTTGTTTAAAATATTAGATTACTATATTGTATTCATGGATGATTGAATTGGCTTGTGATAATATTATAGTTTAACTTTGTGCCAACAGATTGGCTAGTATTAACGAATCCAAAAGATGCAAAGTGATCCCAATCTCAATTCAATAAACTCATAACATAGGGTATGCCAATCAATGGGACAAGTCCCAACATACCCTATCCACACAACTTGTGAACGCTATAACATCAAACAAAGAATCAATAACCATCATAAAGAATGATATAAGGTTAGTAAGTGACGTAAACAAGTTATGGTGAGTAATGAAATAACTAAGAGTTAAGTTATGAAATTTACCTAATATAAAGTGTTAGAAAGAAGTGAGACGAGTCTCAAGAATACTTAATCGTTATGTCAAGAATACTCACATAAGAGGGTGCTAAAGTCCGTGAGACCAGTCTCATTCGCACCATGATGATAAAGTAAAGACTTAAGATCATAATCACAAAGTAAAGATAGGGATGACCATTCATCAATAGAGTAAGTAAACCTCATAACTATAAGAAAGCTTCCATTATGTGTGAGTAAACTCAAAAAGATAAAAAGATAAAAATATGAGCTTAGCACCGATAGACTAGTAATGAGCTTGTGGCAGCACATGTAAGTCTCATGAGATGAGATCACCACTCCGGTGGACCAGGGTCTCCGTACGTCTCCTAGTCTTAGAACTATGTTGCCAACATAGGGGCACCTAGCTAGTGGATGCCACCCACTAAAGAACGCTAGCAAGTTAGGTATCACCTTGACCGGTGATTCCACCTCTTTTTTGTGTGGGGGAGACATCGGATTTCATGTTTATCTCACATGATCTATGTCGGTTGTAGCTCAGGACAAGCATCCGGTACACTACAGCCATGAACCCCCCTTACGATGTGGGGAAGACATCGACACGGTTCACCTTAGCCGGTGAACCCCCCTTTTTGCTGTGGGGAAGACACAGATCTTAGTTCACTTTAATCGGTGAATCACCCCTTTTCGGTGTGGGGGAGACACTGGATTTCATGTAGCTCGCATGATCTACTTCTGTTAATGCTAAGAGAATTCTTTAAGAGAGTAAATAAGAATAAAGTAGCATGTTCAAGGTAACAATCAAGCAAAGAAGTAGAATTATAAGTTCATAGTGAACTAAGTAAAGTAAGAGCTTAATGAATATTAATCACTAGTGTTTGATAGACATAGCAAGTTGGGGTAGCCAATAATGGAGCGTGGATTATGTCCCAAGAACTACATATTATGTAAATAATCAAATAAGGGGCATAGACAATAAAGATTGGCTTATAATATATTTATCCACATTCAACTTGGGTTAGAAGATAATTAATTGTAAGTAATGTAGCCAATCATTTCCTTAGTCTTGTGAGTTACTTACTCGATTGATTGTAGGTATGTGACTACAATGAATCATTACACTTGTAAGTGAAACATAAGATCGAAGGAGATCATTGAACTACACAACAGAAGATAGAAAAGACTGAAAAATAATCTAAGTATGGAGATGTCAACTTTCGGCCTAAGGGCAAAAATATAAACATGTGTTTAAGTTGTTCTAAAATTATGTTCATGATTCCAAGGTCTTATGTTCATATAAAAAACGAGTTGTGTGCCTTAATTGCATGAGAACGTGTCATATATATATCATAAATCAAGATTACCAATTTAAGTAAGTAAGTAACGTTTCGACCGTGATTGACATGTTGTTTAGGAAAGAGCTTTCCTTGTTCATGCATAGTCCCTTATGAGTTATGTGCATACACCCATTCTTACTACAAGTGTGTACTAACCCCCTATCTATTTACTATTTTTATAGGCGTAGGTTCTCAAGAAGGTTGAAGTCCGTCGAAGTGGTTTGGAATAGCGATCTTCAGACTTTGGTAGGTCCTCTTGAGTTCGAGGATGCTACGCTTTATTATTCTAGCTTAGTATATTAGATTTAGCTAGTGACTACTTTCCCTAGAGTTTCCTTTCAAGTATTTATTCAAAGCGTTGTAATAAGGCCAATTGGCAAACTATTATTATTATTATTACGATCATTTATTTCATTTGTTTAATCTATTGATAGATGGCAGTTGAGTTTGAGATATTAGAATATCACTCTTATACAATACAATATGAAGTCTATGTATACTTCTCTAAGTAATAAAAAGTTTTAAATTTTCCGCAAATTTAACTGTATGATTGTGATGAAAGCTAAGAAGAGACTTGTCTGCGACAGCTGAGAGGTTAACGACGCCGGTCGCGGTTTGGATTCCAGAATCCCGGTCGTGATATGAATGGTACGCTCTGCTTGACCATCCGTCTGAGGATGAAAAATGGTACTAAGTTTCACTTGAGTACCTAAACCCTTTTGAAAAGCCTTCCAAAAACGAGAAGTGAATTGGGCACCTCTATACGAAATGATGGACAAAGGAATCACATGAAGACTTACAATCTCATTTATGTAGATTCTTGCATAATCTTAGGCATTATAAGTAGACTTAACAGGAATAAAATGGGCAGATTTGGTCAACCTGTCCACAATAACCCATATAGAATCATTTTGCTTTCGGGTTCGAGGCAACCCAACAACAATGTCCATATTGATGGCTTCGCACTTCCATGTAGGAACATCCATGATTTGGGTTAAACCACCAGGTTTTAGATGCTCAACTTTAACTTGTTCGAAGTTTGGACACTTAGCAACAAACTCTGCTATGTCCCTCTTTAAACCATCCCACCAATAGACCTCTCTAAGGTCATGATACATTTTGGTGTCACCCGGATGTATAGAATAGCGAGAACCATGGGCTTCTTCTAGAATCTGATTTCTCAAATCCTCAACATCGGGTACACATAATCTCCCTTGGTACCTAAGAACACCATCCCCCCTTGGGAGAATGACTCATTGAGCTTACTAAGTACCGATTCCTTCAACTCCATCAATAGGGATCAAGATGTTGCTTAGATTTCACCTCAACCACTAAATATGAGTCAGAGTTATGATGGACCATGAAAACACCATTTGTAGAATCTTCTAACCGCATACCTAAGCGAGCGAACCTATGGACATCTTTCACAAGTTCTTTATTCTATTCTTCCACATGAGACACACTACCCATAGTCATACGACATAGAGCATCCTCAATCACGTTGGCTTTGCCGAGATGGTAAAGGAAACTCATGTCGTAATCCTTCAACAATTCTAACCATCTTCTTTGTCGGAGGTTCAACACTCTTTGTGTAAACACATATTGAAGACTCTTATGGTCAGTAAACACATCAACATGCACACCATACAAATAATGCCTCCATATTTTAAGTCAAAAACTATAGCGGCTAACTCAAGAACATGAGTTGGGTAATTCTTCTCATGAACTTTGAGTTGCCTAGAAGCATAAGCTATCACCTTACCATGCTGCATGAGGACTCATCCCAAGCCCACTCGAGAAGCATCACAACATACTACAAAGCCTTTATTACCTTCCGGTAAGGTCAACACCGGAGCGGAGGTAAGCTTATCTTTAAACTCTTGAAAACCTTTCTCACAAGCTTCCGACCACTCAAACTTCACCTTCTTTTGGGTCAAAGCTGTCAAAGGAGAAGCAATGGACGAAAATCCATCAACAAATCTTCTACAATAGCCGGCTAGACCCAAGAAACTCATTATGTCTGTGGGAGTCAAAGGTCTAGGATAATTTCTGACCGCATCCGTCTTCTTCGGATCAACCTCTACACTATCACCAGAGATAATATGGCCAAGAAAAGCAACCGACCTCAACCAAAATTCACACTTGCTAAATTTGCCATAAAGTTGGTGTTCTTTGAGGAATTGCAAGGTCAACCTCAAGTGACTCTCATGCTCATCTTCATTCTTTTAGTATATCAAAATATCATCAATAAAGATAATCACAAATGAGTCGATGTAATCTCGGAAGACTCTATTCATTAGGTCCATAAACGCTGCTGGGGCATTTGTTAACCCAAAAGACATAACTAAAAATTAATAGTGACCTTATCTAGTTCGGAAAGTTGTTTTGGGAACATCTTCACCTCTCATCCTAAGTTGGTGATATCCCGACCTTAAGTCAATCTTGGAAAAGTAGCTAGCACCTTGGAGTTGATCAAATAGATCATCAATCCTAGGGAGAGGATACTTGTTCTTTATGGTGACCTTATTAAGTTGGCGATAATCAATGCACATTTTAAGGGACCCATCCTTCTTCCTAACAAACAAGACCGGAGCAACCCATGGAGAAATACTGGGTTGAATGAAACCCTTATCCAGTAAATCCTTGAATTGGAGCTTCAATTCTTTCAATTCAGCCGGAGCCATCCTATATGAAGGAATTGAAATGGGAATCTTATCCGGTAATAAATCAGTGCCAAAGTCAATTTTCCTTTCGGGAGGAACTCCTGGAAGGTCATTAGGAAAAACCTCTGGGAATTCTCTCACTACAGGGACTGACTCAATAGAAGGAGTTTCACATTCTAGGTCCTTAACCCTCACCACATGGTATAAAAAAACCTTGGCTATCATCTTACAAGCCTTCAAACAAGAAATGATTTGACCCCATGGCATAGAATTTCCCCCCTTCCACTCTAAAATAGGTTCATAGGGAATTGAAACTTCACTACCCTTGTTCTATAATCTATGGACGCAAAACAATCATGAAGCTAATCCATACCCAAGATGATATCAAAATCAAACATGTAAAGTTCTACCAAATCAACAAGAGTAACTATATTGGGCAGCATCACAAGACATTTCCTATAGACTCTTTTTGCAACTACAGAGTCACCCAATGGGGTACAAACCGAAAAGGGTTCAATCAAAACATCGGGAAGTATATAAAACTTCCTAGCTACCAAAGGTGTAACAAAAGAAAGAGTAGCACCTGGGTCAAGCAAAGCATAAACATTAACAGAGAAAACTTGTAACATACCCGTCACCACGTCGGGAGAGCTTTCTTGTTCACCCCTAGCCTTGAGTGCATAGAAACGATTCCTTTTTGGAGCTTCAGAATTAGGACCGCTTTGTTGAGCTTGGATATTACCCTTACCTTGAATTCTCACATTAGGACAATCCTTCACCATATGGCCACCTTTGCCACAACCATAGAAATTATTAGTTCAAAAAAGACATTCGCACCCATGCTTCTCACGACACTTACCACAAGTTGGTCTTTCTCTTGGTGGATCAACATTTCTACCCTTTTTGAGGTTTAGGATTAGAACCTCTATGATTGCGATTCTTGGAGAAATTTGAAGAAACTTGGTTTGAAAACCTCTTCTTAAACTAAGGCTTGTCTTTAATTGTCACAACCCGAAACCATACCCTAGAAGATAGGATACAATCTTGGATTGTAACCGGAGTCGTCGACCTCTCGGAGGTCTAAGACAAGCCTCTCATATCATTCATTGCATTGGCATAGTAAATTTAGCGGAAAATTTAAAACTTTTCATAGCACATCATATGCTAGAAACATCACATCATATATATATAAAACATAAGTCATAATACATATTTAGACTCTAAGTCTCTTTGCCATCTTAGACTCAAGAACTTTAGAGTACATTAAGGACAAAGCCCTTAAGACATAATACATAGCTATACATTACTAAATAGACTTTACAATAAGTACACATTAAGACATCCTTGAACTTAAGGATTCCTTTCCTTGAGCTTGGGAAATCACCTATAAAGCTCCTCAATCATACACCTCCTTTAAGCATTCCATAACCTACACTTTATGTAAAAAGTAGAGAAGAATGGAATTAGTACAAGAATGCACTAAGTATGACAACCATGCAAAAACATACATTTAAAAGGGACATTTTCTTTGAAATCATACTTCATGTCATTTTGAGTAAATCATCATAAAACCTTTATAAATAGCATTTATATCATAGAAACACAATCAAAGACCAAACATCATAGAAAAGCACATATAGAATTTAATCCCCATTTGAGGTCACTTTACAGTGAACTCACACTCCTTAACATTAACTCTTTCTTTTAATTCATTAGTCTTCCAAGTAATCCCTTAAGGATACTTGGTGCAATGTATCACCTTAGGAACACAAGAGAAGACCATACATAGTATCTATTCAAGACAACACATGCCATCATATAAGTATAGTGCAATATAAACATACTCAAACCAAGACTACAATATCATACATAAAGGACACATACATAATCATATGCATTAGGGTACCTTACTAAGGCTTCCTAAGGAGTCACTTGTGCAATGTCTAGATGGGTTCATTACTTCCACCTATCCTAAGCAACTTACCTTAAGTCCTCCTATGTAGGATCCTATTCCATTACTTCCATTGTTCATTTTACCTTTAGGGAACTATAACCTCAACCGACATAGACCATGTGATGCTAAACATGGAATCCGGTGTCATCAAACCTTACACCGATGGAAGGTGGTCTACCGGCCAAAGTAGAACCAATATAAACATAGCTATCGAGGTAGAATCCTCTAGCCAGTATCCTATGGTGGCAACAATTCAAGAACTAAGAGGTAGATATCCCTATTCATACCATTTGGTAAAGTGGGCCGCTCCTCATGGGAATCCCTTAGATGACATATCCCATAAACAAGGGAGTTAACATCACATGGGTAACTTTAGGATGAACCTTTCCTTCTATGGATAAGTCATCACCTCCCGTTGTCAAGTTCGCTCGATGCTAAGTTAAGTTCCCTTTATTGAAAAGCCTTCATTACGTTTATTTATAAAACATAAGCTTTAAAATAATCATTCCTCATATGCTTATAGCATATTAAAGCATCTATATAGTCTTATAGCATTCTTGGGCACCCCTAGCAAGGTCCCTCTTATTTACTAGATCATCATTCATGTGTGTGAGTGTATACATAGATGTGAACAAACCTTTCACATAACACATTAAGTCACACATGTTCATACTTACATATTCATACCTCATAACATCATATACATCATATTCATAATATGTTCATATAATCATCCTTCATATACATAAGAACCAAACCTAGGAACTATTCTATCAAGATACACATGTGCAATGTGTAGACAATGTTCCATACCCTTGTCCATACTAGTACACCTATCAAGTCATCCTAGTAAGGGAATAAAAATCATACTTTCATAAACATCACCTTAACATACATAGTAGTAGACACTAATGAATATGAGAACTACCTCTCATATAGACACAATGACTATAATACTTGTAACATGCATGTAAGTGAGAGTGTGTGTACATTGACCAACATGATCACATAATGGCTATCAATAACTTCTTGAGTCAGCCACCCTATTAGACCACATTACACTTCCAAACACATAGCACACAACACATTATAGCATAGGAGACAAAACAATATATACCTTATAATCAAGACTCCTAACTTTAGCTATTTACACTTTCATATAAGGGTACATAGGTAAGGGGTTATTAACCATCTTAACACATACATGGCAGCACCTATACTTTACCCTAACATGGGTATACACATGCTCATACAATAGCCACACAACCTAATTCACAACTAGAATAGGAAAATAGGCTTAAGTTTCTCATAGTATCATCTTAAGCACATGTTAATAAGTTCATCAATTTGCCTTCAAGGACATGGTCAACACATATATAATGAAAATAAGGTAAAAACTGCCACCATAAGTGGACCATACCACACAATTACATGCAAGGATTCATCAATATTAATATAATGGAATAGAGAAGTAGAAG
Source organism: Solanum sitiens (assembly GCA_016801875.1). Taxonomy (NCBI): domain Eukaryota; kingdom Viridiplantae; phylum Streptophyta; class Magnoliopsida; order Solanales; family Solanaceae; genus Solanum; species Solanum sitiens. Next base: position 283,703 of record JABWTJ010000131.1, on the reverse strand, counting down.
AGTAGAGAAAATAAGCATTCTTACCAATTTCTCACCCTTTGATCATCATTGATCAATACACATTATTCATCAATAAGACACATATATGGAAGTAGCTAAATGTACTTTAAACATATAAGAAACCATGTACAAGTCGTTACAAGATTATACCATAACATAATACAACATATCAACATACTAGGAAAGTAGGATAACATAGATCATTACCTAACTTCCCTTACATTGATTTTAGATCATAGTTCATACATATATAAGTCTAAGGCAGTAGCTAAACCTACATTTAACCATATTGAGATCATGATTACATACCCTCAAGATTAGGGTTACAACATAGGCATTTAAGCTTATCGATTTTCTAGAGTAGAAGACTTTACCAATACTATGAACTATCTAAGGATTTGATCATAATTAATATTTCGTAAATAATATACTCATTGGTCAGTAGCTAATTAGATAGGAAATCAAGACTAAATCATGCTTCATCTAATCTCAATTCGAGATACATCACAACTTAGCTTCTTGACTTCATAGCCTAAAGGAATCTAGATCAATTCATGCAAGCCTTTCTTAATTTGATCATTAAGGACTTATACCTACAAAATTCATCCGTTATATCACCCTAAAACAGTAACTACAGCAGTTCATACATAATCAAAAGTCTACACAACCGATCTCACGATCGACTTCAAGACAACATGTAGAAACATAGGCTATTCATGCTCAAATCTTCATATATTTATCATCATGGACTGATAATCATCAATTCACCATCAATTAATGTAAATAACAATAAACACAAGCAATTCAACGTAAGAGAATCACCAATTAATCAAGAACAAGCCATAATCACAAAGCCCATGCAAGAGCTAAACCAATTTTGGAAGGAACATGGGTTCATCATGCAATTGGAGTGAAATCACATTCAAAATCACTGTATTAACTTCAATTCGTCATGATTAAATCATTAAAGACATTTTGAGAAAGAACCCATGGCTAGATTGGAAGATTGGAAACTTGATCATAAGATTTCTTTGAAAAACATTGAGAAGAACTCTCCAAGTGAAAGGTTACTTGAAGATGAAGGATTGCCATACCTTTTATTAGTTTAAAACCTCTTAAACTTGGTGATTCATCCATGGAAAACGCAGCTTGAATCTGTTCTTGAGCTTCACCAACAATGGTGGTTTCTAGAGAGAGTATTTTGGGAGGGAAAGGCTTAAAACATGTGAGAGGATTTGTGAATGGGTTGATCACGTTTTAGAAGACTTATATACACCTAATATTAACTAAATAAACCTATTATATTCAGGTTAGGACGTGGGGTGAATTTACAAGTTCACCCCTGACTTGGCAGAAAATCTGTTCGCAGGGAAAACAGCCCACGACGACTTGCCCATGACGGGGCGTCGCGGCTGACACGGGGCGTCATGGCCCTCCGTTGCAAGAAACAGTGGCTTGCCAAGGTTCCCAACTACACCCTTGGACAAGGTACCCACAACGGAACCATTGTGACGGGCCGTCACAGCCATGACCGGTCGTTGACAGCTCCGTCGCCAAGGCTGCCTGGGACAGCCTGCCAATCAGATTTTGGGTCCTTCCTCAAGGACCCTTCGATGGTCCTTGGGTATAATTTCACGGATGTTTCCAATGAGATTACAAACCTTAACATTTTAAAGACCTTACACACAAATTTCATCCAAAACAAACACCTATAAGTCGTCCAAACAGCCTTAACCCCAACATGACATACGATGAACATCTTAGGGGCTATCTTTCGAACGCCTTGGACTCTTTGGCGTTTGACCTCCAAACTTCACGAAACTTCATACAATAACATTAAACATCATTTAAAACCATTTCAAGACTCATTAGATTCAGTTCATGCAATTTAGGCATGCATACACACATGAGGCACATAAGCAACTATTCGTCGAACGTCTTGGACGTCCCTTGACGTTCGACTTCCAAATCACTTCAACTTTGCACAATGCCTCTATATCAAATAATAAGGAATTTTAGGACCATATAACATTAAGACAAACATGTTTGGATATAGACAACTTATCTCATTTTTGGGGTCTTACAATATCCCACACTTGGGAACATTCGTCCTCGAATGACACTTGGGACTCTTTGATCACAACAAGGACTTCAATGCACATAAGAGCAGTTCATCACATTTAAAATATCATCATATCATTTTTTTTAGCACTCAATGCACACAAGCAAGCAAAACCATTACTCACTCACTCTCTAATGCATCAAACACAAAGGCCCTTTTTATGTTCATAGGGGAACATCCTTCTCCTAATCATATCATGATCATTATACCTTAATTCATTACAAGAAAATCTTGAAAACTACTCATAGGCAGATCATAACCCATACTCAAAGTCACTTAAGCACTCATACTGCAATGCACATAAACTTGAGTTAGTTAATTCACAAAGATCTTCATTAGTTAGACCTAGTACCATGAAGGTCATACTCAACCATACCATGCTTAGTGGTGCACATGGAGGAATGTCTTGCTCCTCAACACATTAAATGTATCATGAGTTCACACCTTAGCAAAACACAAGGTCAATTTCTTTTAAAAATGAGAATTTCTCAACTTTTGAAACCAAGACATGAGCATGCATTCTTCCTAGTGAAGTCTAAATGGTAGGTCACACCAAAAACATCACAACAAATAGGAAGAAGTTTCACAAAACGTCAATTTCTAACATAGTACTTACCTTCACTGTAAGTATCACTTGAGAAGAATATCACAAATCATAGGAACACACATTAACACTTAGCTAAACATGCTTTCACCTTTTCAAGAATGAGCCTACAATTTTGCATTACAAATCATCAAGTCACTAAATCTTCAAGAGAGTCAACATATTTCATTGTAAAAGAGACTCAACTTCCATTACAAGGCTAAACAATTTACCCTACAAGTGACTATTACCAAGTTCCTTGTCTTACCTCATGAAATCAACTTCACAATTAGCACATTAAAATGCAAGTCAACAAGAGAAAACATGGATTTTATCAAAACTTTCCTCTCATGCTCTTTGGGAAATTCACCATGTCTCTAAGATGATGTCAATCAATTCATACCAATCATATAAAGATCATGCAATTCACACTTTATGCAAGACTATCTTCATGAACAAACATACCAAGAATTCATATTTTTCCAATTCAAGTAAGAATAGAAGAACAATGTAGACAATTTCTACAATCTCACTACTCAAACACCATCCCCCACTTAGGGTAAACCCAATTAAGAGCAACTTAACCCAACATATAGAGGATCTTAACTACACAACCTTCATATTCATCACTTAAAGTGATTACTACTTTAGAGGGAATTTTCATTAATTCAATTTAGCAACACTAAGGCATTCTAAGCCTTATCATTTTAGGCAAATCATCCTCAACCATAATTTTTTTTTGCTCATACTATTCAATTCACATAAGGTCTTCCTACAATGCAATAGGTACTAAGGTCATACATCATTAGTGGGAAACAACAAGGAAGTTCATAACACAACAAGAAGTTTAGAAATAACTCTACGACTCATCATTCCATAAGACTCTCATTCTTTAATCTAGATAGCAAAAATTCTTTTCCACATTCCTTATCATGTTCATATTCATAAATTCTACACATATTTCAACAACATCCAATCAAATGACAATTTAGTAGGTTCTCCAAACATGATACAATAAGTTGCCTAGCCTTCACAGTGAGCATGCTTCCAAATACCCAAAAGTGCAACATTTAGACATTTGATGGAACAAGTATGGAATTATAAGATACAAAGCTTTACCTACTCATCCTTCATAAGCATGCATACTATATTTACAACTCAAGTCTCTACAAAAGACTCCAATTTATACCAGCAACTCATCAAGTACCACTTATATACAAAGGAAAACAATGCACACCTTTAATCACATACATTCATAGGATAGCATACTTCCATAGGTAGTTATTAAACAATCCAAGTTCAAATCATAATATTTGGCTACCATCATACAAAACCATATAGGAATACAACAACCTAAGAGAATTCACTTTAACCACCATAATTTCTAGCATGCTTCAACTATATCATGACATATATCATTCGACATCACTTGCTATTTCACAAAGACTTCATATATTGACATAATTGACATCACATCATCAAATAAGAGATATTTCATACATAACAAGGTAAGATAACCAATCATAATCCCCATAGAGTTAACATGTGCAATGATCAAGTAAAGCTTCATAACTTCACTAAACCAAGTAACCCAACAAGAACTACAACTAGCATCCTACTCCACTCATCTGTAACCTTCATGCATGGATAACTCCATATCTTCCGCACACTAGGCTATTTACATGTTTACAAGCATAGAGATCATCACATAAGGACATTCACATCTATCATCATACACATACATAGTATTAACCTCCTAAGGTCTCCATCAAGGCAAACTAGTGCAAGATGTAGGTAGAGTCCCATACCACTACCTAAGTCTAGTTAACCCGTCAAGTCACCTTAGTTAGTATATACATCATCAAATAAGGACAAGTGTCACCTTCACACATACTCATTCAAACCATAAAACAAGATAAGCATTTTAAACTCACCTTTTCTCCCTCAAGCAAAGAGCAATCTCATCCAAGCAATCACATCTAAAAGACTACCGGACAAGAAACATAAGAGAGAGATCTTATAGAATTAATTTCTATGGCACGATATGAGATTGATGAAGAAGGGAAACTCTATCGTCCTATAGCCTCTCGTACCATTTGATGTGTCGCGACTCACCACCAATGATACAAGACTCTACTAGACGTGGCAATATGAGACTTCTTAGAACCTAAGACCGATACATAAACCTCATGCTCTGATACCAAGTTTGTCACAACCCGAAACCATACCGTAGAAGATAGGATACAATCTTGGATTGTAACCGGCGTTGTCTACCTCTCGGAGGTCTAAGACAAGCCTCTCATATTATTCATTGCATTGGCATAGTAAATTTAGCGGAAAATCTAAAACTTTTCATAGCACATCATATGCTAGAAACATCACATCATATATATATAAAACATAAGTCATAATACATATTTAGACTCTAAGTCTCTTTGCCATCTTAGACTCAATAACTTTAGAGTACATTAAGGACAAAGCCCTTAAGACATAATACAAAGCTATACATTACTAAATAGACTTTACAATAAGTACACATTAGGACATCCTTGAACTTAAGGATTCCTTTCCTTGAGCTTGGGAAATCACCTATCAAGCTCCTCAATCATAGACCTCCTTTAAGCATTCCATAACCTACACTTTGTCTAAAAAGTAGAGAAGAATGGAATTAGTACAAGAAATGCACTAAGTATGACAACCATGCAAAAACATGCATTTAAAAGGGACATTTCCTTTGAAATCATACTTCATGTCATTTTGAGTAAATCATCATAAAACCTTTATAAGTATCATTTATATCATAGAAACACAATCAAAGACCAAACATCATAGAAAAGCACATATAGAATTTAATCCCCATTTGAGGTCACTTTACAGTGAACTCACACTCCTTAACATTAACTCTTTCTTTTAATTCATTAGTCTTCCAAGTAATCCCTTAAGGATACTTGGTGCAATGTATCACCTTAGGAACACAAGAGAAGACCATACATAGTATCTATTCAAGACAACACATGCCATCATATAAGTATAGTGCAATATAAACATACTCAAACCAAGACTACAATATCATACATAAAGGACACATACATAATCATATGCATTAGGGTACCTTACTAAGGCTTCCTAAGGAGTCACTTGTGCAATGTCTAGATGGGTTCATTACTTCCACCTATCCTAAGCAACTTACCTTAAGTCCTCCTATGTAGGATCCTATTCCATTACTTCCATTGTTCATTTTACCTTTAGGGGACTATAACCTCAATCGACATAGACCATGTGATGCTAAACATGGAATCCGGTGTCATCAAACCTTACACCGATGGAAGGTGGTCTACCGGCCAAAGTAGAACCAATATAAACATAGCTATCGAGGTAGAATCCTCTAGCCAGTATCCTATAGTGGCAACATAGTTCAAGAACTAAGAGGTAGATATCCCTATTCATACCATTTGGTAAAGTGGGCCGCTCCTCATGGGAATCCCTTAGATGACATATCCCATAAACAAGGGAGTTAACATCACATGGGTAACTTTAGGATGAACCTTTCCTTCTATGGATAAGTCATCACCTCCCGTTGTCAAGTTCGCTCGATGCTAAGTTAAGTTCCCTTTATTGAAAAGCCTTCATTACGTTTATTTATAAAACATAAGCTTTAAAATAATCATTCCTCATATGCTTATAGCATATTAAAGCATCTATATAGTCTTATAGCATTCTTGGGCACCCCTAGCAAGGTCCCTCTTATTTACTAGATCATCATTCATGTGTGTGAGTGTATACATAGATGTGAACAAACCTTTCACATAACACATTAAGTCACACATGTTCATACTTACATATTCATACCTCATAACATCATATACATCATATTCATAATATGTTCATATAATCATCCTTCATATACATAAGAACCAAACCTAGGAACTATCCTATCAAGATACACATGTGCAATGTATAGACAATGTTCCATACCCTTGTCCATACTAGTACACCTATCAAGTCATCCTAGTAAGGGAATAAAAATCATACTTTCATAAACATCACCTTAACATACATAGTAGTAGACACTAATGAATATGAGAACTACCTCTCATATAGACACAATGACTATAATACTTGTAACATGCATGTAAGTGAGAGTGTGTGTACATTGACCAACATGATCACATAATGGCTATCAATAACTTCTTGAGTCAGCCACCCTATTAGACCACATTACACTTCCAAACACATAGCACACAACACATAATAGCATAGGAGACAAAACAATATATACCTTATAATCAAGACTCCTAACTTTAGCTATTTACACTTTCATATAAGGGTACATAGGTAAGGGGTTATTAACCATCTTAACACATACATGGCAGCACCTATACTTTACCCTAACATGGGTATACACATGCTCATACAATAGCCAGACAACCTAATTCACAACTAGAATAGGAAAATAGGCTTAAGTTTCTCATAGTATCATCTTAAGCACATGTTAATAAGTTCATCAATTTGCCTTCAAGGACATGGTCAACACATATATAATGAAAATAAGGTAAAAACTGCCACCATAAGTGGACCATACCACACAATTCCATGCAAGGCTTCATCAATATTAATATAATGGAATAGAGAAGTAGAAGAGTAGAGAAAATAAGCATTCTTACCAATTTCTCACCCTTTGATCATCATTGATCTATACACCTTATTCATCAATAAGACACATATATGGAAGTAGCTAAATGTACTTTAAACATATAAGAAACCATGTACAAGTCGTTACAAGATTATACCATAACATAATACAACATATCAACATACTAGGAAAGTAGGATAACATAGATCATTACCTAACTTCCCTTACATTGAGTTTAGATCATAGTTCATACATATATAAGTCTAAGGCAGTAGCTAAACCTACATTTAACCATATTGAGATCATGATTACATACCCTCAAGATTAGGGTTACAACATAGGCATTTAAGCTTATCGATTTTCTAGAGTAGAAGACTTTACCAATACTATGAACTATCTAAGGATTTGATCATAATTAATATTTCGTAAATAATATACTCATTGGTCAGTAGCTAATTAGATAGGAAATCAAGACTAAATCATCCTTCATCTAATCTCAATTCGAGATACATCACAACTTAGCTTCTTGACTTTATAGCCTAAAGGAATCTAGATCAATTCATGCAAGCCTTTCTTAATTTGATCATTAAGGACTTATACCTACAAAATTCATCCGTTATATCACCCTAAAACAGTAACTACAGCAGTTCATACATAATCAAAAGTCTACACAACCGATCTCACGATCGACTTCAAGACAACATGTAGAAACATAGGCTATTCATGCTCAAATCTTCATATATTTATCATCATGGACTGATAATCATCAATTCACCATCAATTAATGTAAATAACAATAAACACAAGCAATTCAACGTAAGAGAATCACCAATTAATCAAGAACAAGCCATAATCACAAAGCCCATGCAAGAGCTAAACCAATTTTGGAAGGAACATGGGTTCATCATGCAATTGGAGTGAAATCACATTCAAAATCACTGTATTAACTTCAATTCGTCATGATTAAATCATTAAAGACATTTTGAGAAAGAACCCATGGCTAGATTGGAAGATTGGAAACTTGATCATAAGATTTCTTTGAAAAACATTGAGAAGAACTCTCCAAGTGAAAGGTTACTTGAAGATGAAGGATTGCCATACCTTTTATTAGTTTAAAACCTCTTAAACTTGGTGATTCATCCATGGAAAACGCAGCTTGAATCTGTTCTTGAGCTTCACCAACAATGGTGGTTTCTAGAGAGAGTATTTTGGGAGGGAAAGGCTTAAAACATGTGAGAGGATTTGTGAATGGGTTGATCACGTTTTAGAAGACTTATATACACCTAATATTAACTAAATAAACCTATTATATTCAGGTTAGGACGTGGGGTGAATTTACAAGTTCACCCCTGACTTGGCAGAAAATCTGTTCGCAGGGAAAACAGCCCACGACGACTTGCCCATGACGGGGCGTCGCGGCTGACACGGGGCGTCATGGCCCTCCGTTGCAAGAAACAGTGGCTTGCCAAGGTTCCCAACTACACACTTGGACAAGGTACCCACAACGGAACCATTGTGACGGGCCGTCACAGCCATGACCGGTCGTTGACAGCTCCGTCGCCAAGGCTGCCTGGGACAGCCTGCCAATCAGATTTTGGGTCCTTCCTCAAGGACCCTTCGATGGTCCTTGGGTATAATTTCACGGATGTTTCCAATGAGATTACAAACCTTAACATTTTAAAGACCTTACACACAAATTTCATCCAAAACAAACACCTATAAGACTTCCAAACAGCCTTAACCCCAACATGACATACGATGAACATCTTAGGGGCTATCTTTCGAACGCCTTGGACTCTTTGGCGTTTGACCTCCAAACTTCATACAATAACATTAAACATCATTTAAAACCATTTCAAGACTCATTAGAGTCAGTTCATGCAATTTAGGCATGCATACACACATGAGGCACATAAGCGACTATTCGTCGAACGTCTTGGACGTCCCTTGACGTTCGACTTCCAAATCACTTCAACTTTGCACAATGCCTCTATATCAAATAATAAGGAATTTTAGGACCATATAACATTAAGACGAACATGTTTGGATATAGACAACTTATCTCATTTTTGGGGTCTTACAATATCCCACACTTGGGAACATTCGTCCTCGAATGACACTTGGGACTCTTTGATCACAACAAGGACTTCAATGCACATAAGAGCAGTTCATCACATTTAAAATATCATCATATCATTTTTTTTAGCACTCAATGCACACAAGCAAGCAAAACCATTACCCACTCACTCTCTAATGCATCAAACACAAAGGCCCTTTTTATGTTCATAGGGGAACATCCTTCTCCTAATCATATCATGATCATTATACCTTAATTCATTACAAGAAAATCTTGAAAACTACTCATAGGCAGATCATAACCCATACTCAAAGTCACTTAAGCACTCATACTGCAATGCACATAAACTTGAGTTAGTTAATTCACAAAGATCTTCATTAGTTAGACCTAGTACCATGAAGGTCATACTCAACCATACCATGCTTAGTGGTGCACATGGAGGAATGTCTTGCTCCTCAACACATTAAATGTATCATGAGTTCACACCTTAGCAAAACACAAGGTCAATTTCTTTTAAAAATGAGAATTTCTCAACTTTTGAAACCAAGACATGAGCATGCATTCTTCCTAGTGAAGTCTAAATGGTAGGTCACACCAAAAACATCACAACAAATAGGAAGAATTTTCACAAAACGTCAATTTCTAACATAGTACTTACCTTCACTGTAAGTATCACTTGAGAAGAATATCACAAATCATAGGCACACACATTAACACTTAGCTAAACATGCTTTCACTTTTTCAAGAATGAGCCTACAATTTTGCATTACAAATCATCAAGTCACTAAATCTTCAAGAGAGTCAACATATTTCATTGTAAAAGAGACTCAACTTCCATTACAAGGCTAAACAATTTACCCTACAAGTGACTATTACCAAGTTCCTTGTCTTACCTCATGAAGTCAACTTCACAATTAGTCCACTTCACAATTAGCACATTAAAATGCAAGTCAACAAGAGAAAACATGGATTTATCAAAACTTTCCTCTCATGCTCTTTGGGAAATTCACCATGTCTCTAAGATGATGTCAACAATTCATACCAATCGTATAAAGATCATGCAATTCACACTTTATGCAAGACTATCTTCATGAACAAACATACCAAGAATTCATATTTTTCCAATTCAAGTAAGAATAGAAGAACAATGTAGACAATTTCTACAATCTCACTACTCAAACACCATCCCCCACTTAGGGTAAACCCAATTAAGAGCAACTTAACCCAACATATAGAGGATCTTAATTACACAACCTTCATATTCATCACTTAAAGTGATTACTACTTTAGAGGGAATCTTCATTAATTCAATTTAGCAACACTAAGGCATTCTAAACCTTATCATTTTAGGCAAATCATCCTCAACCATCAATTTTTGATCATACTATTCAATTCACATAAGGTCTTCCTACAATGCAATAGACACTAAGGTCATACATCATTAGTGGGAAACAACAAGGAAGTTCATAACACAACAAGAAGTTTAGAAATAACTCTACGACTCATCATGCCATAAGACTCTTATTCTTTAATTGATATAGCAAAAATTCTTTTCCACATTCCTTATCATGTTCATATTCATAAATTCTACACATATTTCAACAACATCCAATCAAATGACAATTTAGTAGGTTCTCCAAACATG